>PVJL010007185.1:0-81521 GCA_004026885.1 Lyroderma lyra
ACACGAAACTGCCCCTTTCACCCTCACCCCTAGTTTCTGCTCCTCCCTCTCCCTCACTAAGGGGGTCAAATAGCAAAAGCAAACAGTACCCTACACGCCTCCCTCCTCGCCTCCTCCCACCAGCCCCACGGCCGGCCGGAGCTGCGCCCCACTTACACGCGCTTCCCTAACCCGGCCCGTGTCCGCCCGCTGGCAGAGCCAGGTGGCCCCCCGCAGGTTGTGTAGGTGCCCCCCGGGGGCCGGCTGAGCCCCTGGGCTCCCCAAGTGGGCACAGAAGGCTTTTCAGAAACCAGAGCGCTGAGTCCGAGCGGGGACACCTCCCCGGAGCCCCCAGCGTTAGGTTTCTTGTCCTCTGCTCTTGGTGACACGACCCTACGACCCTCGTCCCTGACACTGATTCTGTCCGCTCCTTGGTCCCCCTCGCGCCTCGCCTCTCACTCAGAGGGCCCCCATCTCTCTGTCTCCGTGTATGCCGTCACCTCGGATCTAAAACTTTAGAGAGTGACAGCCCCGGAGGCCAAAGGCTTTTGTCCCATCATTTCCTAAAATAAAATAAAAGAAAAACACTTTAAGGAGACACGGGCAGGACACGCACTCCAAGTGTGAGGCTGGGCCCGGCACTCCGTGCGCTGAGTTCTCCCCGCCGCCCAGGCAGCCCCTCCGTGGGGCCAGCGCCCCTCGGTCCCGCGCCCCGCCCTTGTCCCGCGGAGGCGGCGGGTGGCCACGCAGACCCTCGCCGTCCAGGCCCCCAGCTTCTAGCCGTCCTCAGTGTGCCCCGCCCCCAGCTCTCTGCCCCGCCCACTGGCAGCCCCGATTTCTGGCCTCCGGTAACGCCCTTGCAAGCACCGCCTTCCCCGCCTCCCAGCGGCCCCGGCCCTGCTTTCCCCGCGGTTCGCCCGGAGGAGACGGCATGCGGGCGGCGCCGCCCGTGCCCGGCGCTGGCGTGGGCCCCGGAACCAGCATGCGGCGAGCCCCCAGGGCCCGCAGCCGGCGCTGCCCCCAGCCGTCGCGGCCTCCCCGCCGGGACACACACGCCTCGGTGCATGCGCGACCGGCCCGCCGCCCTTGTTTGTGATGATGTACCCCCAAATAAAGTAGCCATCTCCAGGACAGCTGGCCGTCTGCATCCTTCCTTTCTGGGTCCTGGACGTCTCCCCACCAGGGTACACGCTGCTACTCGGGTCGTGGCATTTAGAGAGCATCCAGGGCCCAGCCGTGTTCACATGTGCGCCCCTTCTAAACCCACGTCTGTACGCTGCACCCCTTGTTTTTAAAACAGCTCTTTCTTAATGCTGACACTTTGGTTCAGTGCCTGTCTTCGTGGAAAATACTGGAAACGAGGCAGTAAGGAAGGAAAAAATACTAAAGTATAAACCACAGATTTAATTTTACAGCATTTGCAATAGTTGAATATTGATAATGCTGATCAAGTATTTCAATATGAAATTTAAAAACTACTTGGAAAGAATCACGATTAAAGACAATGCACAGTCTGGCTACGGATGTACCTAGGCGTTTGGGGAAGTTCTAGAAACGGGCAGATGGGTTGCTCCGAAACCTTGCGTGATGGCCGGAAGAAGGGCGGTTTGGAGGAGGGCTCCCGGCCGCCCTCACCAGTCCCCGTTCGCTAATGGCATCTAAGTAGGAGTGTCCCCAGGAACGCTGGTTCACAGTTAACATTTAGTGTTCTGAACCTAATGGTTTGCGTGTTTTCACGTCACTTGTGTTTTCCCCGTCACCGATCATTGTTCGCGGACCCCCGAATGGCCCGGCAGGTACCCCGCGGGGTACGGGAGCGGCTGCCTGGGAGCCGATGATCTACTATAGTCCGCCCCTGGGGATGCAGGGGTGAGCCAGGAAGGTGTGCTCCCTGCCCCACGGGGTTTGCTTCTGGTGGGTTTCCTATGGGCAGGTGGGCTCAAGGCAGCAGGCTGAGCCCCGCTCTCTTACATGAGCGCTTTTGCTGGTACCCCCTCAGCTTCTCCCTCCCACCGCAGCCTTGGGGGACAGTCCCAATGGCAAGGCTGAACGAGATGACACGATGTGTGACCAAAACCTATGGCGAATGTTTAAATTAAAAAACAAATTATTACAGTAAAAGACACACTGCCACGAATCCTCCTCATTTTGACACACTTGTGCCGTCGTTTCTGCCACTTCCTGAAGCAGTTCTGGAAGGCCTCTGTCGCCAGCGTCTTCCGTTGCGCTGACGTGGCTGCCTCGATGTCCTGAGTCGATTCGAGACGCTGACCTCTCACGGTCATTTTGACTTTGGGGAAGAGCCAGAAGTCACACGGTGCCAGATCCGGTGAGTGAGGCGGATGAGGACACACCATCAGGTCTTTATTTGGCAGAAATCGCGGTACCAGAGGTGACGTGTGACACGGAGCGTTGTCAGGATGGGAGATGAAACCGTTCGCCCATTTCTCAGACTCTCACCAAAGGGGACTTCCGGAACTGCCCCGGAAAGTGGCCAGAAGGATGGGACATGTGTGTTCGAAGCGCGGGGGACTAAGGGCCGTGTGTCTTTCACAGTATTTTTTTTTTATTCAAACATTCTCAGTGATGGTTTTTATCACACTTCGTAGAGTTGGTCCAGTTCAATCAGATCATTTATTTGACAGATCAATAACCCAAAGCCCAGAGGAGGGGATGGCCCGTCCCACACCTCATGGCAGCAGTGTCAGGAAGGAGCCGGATGCTGGACTCCCTGTGCAGTGCTCTGACGCACCGACGAACACTGATGGCGCCGTCAGACGCCTCCTTCGTCTGAAATGAGGAATGTGGCTTACGTCCCGGAAAGAGCTCTCGGTTCCGTCTAACAGAACCTTCTCTTCCAGGCCAGTTAGAGACACATTCCTCCCCCCGAAAGGGCTGTTCTCCGTGTTGGGGCAGGAGCTGGCGGGTGCGAATCGCCGGCGGGGATGTTCTTCTCAAGCCGCGCGTGCTCTCCCCGCCACCTCTCCGCCCCCGCCAGCCTCTGCTGTGTCCTGGGGACGCGGTGTGCGTTTGAACAGTTCCGGGTCCACGCCTGTGCCCCCGCCTGCAGCGTGACTTCGCAAGCCACTGCTCTGGAGTCCTCCCTTTGCCAATCCCGCTGGCTGCCACCAGGTGGAAAGAGGTGCCAGTCAGGATGACACAGGTTTCCCACGAGTGGCTGGGGACACTTGCCGCCTCTCTCCCCCCGCCGTGCTCATGCAGAGATCGCTAATCAATACGAATATATCCATGAGACAAGTTTTCACAGTTATCAGTACACCTGACGTGACTGATTATCTTTCCCCCCTGAAGAGGCAATGCAGTGAGGTAGAAACGACCTGACCAAGAACACACCAGCTTTTCAAGCCCTTTGTGTCCGGCATTCAGGTCCTGTCACTTTCTAGCTATGGAACCTAACCTCTCGGTTTCCTCACCTGGCCAATGGGGACAAGAATAAATGCTTCGAAGATGTGAGACCAAGGTGTGAAGTCCTAGTGTCCCATCAGGGCTACCAAAGGTGAGGCCAGGATGGGGGCGGGAGCAGTGTAAGAAGCCAGGCCCACGGCCACATGGACTAACCGGCCAGTGCTGCGAGGCTCCCCGGGGCTGGCCCCTCTGAGGCTCAGTCAGACTTGCCACGGGCCTTGGCCTCGTGAGGTTAAACAATACGTCCCAGCACCTTGAAGACACGGATCGCCATGCACGCACGCACGTAAGAGGGACATTTTGCTTGGCTCTGGCTCCATATTGCTGTGTGACCTTGAACAAATCATGTCCCTCGTGATTCTTAACTTCACAGGCAGGACATCAGAGTGTCATGATCCTCTAATGTGGTTACCAGGGCCCACAAATGTGCCTTCATTTCCCATCTGTTCAAGAAAGACCTGGAGACCTTTGCACTGAGGGCAGGACCCTGACTGGAATCCTGCCCGATTTGTCTTGTGTAACACACACAAGAATGAGCCGTCTATAACTTCCTACCCCTGCTTCTTGAAGGGGAACAAGAACTGAAAGCCACCTGCAAAAGCAGGAAAGCCTAATTCTGGATTTTTAAAGTTATTTCCTCAATCCTTTACAGTTACTTGGTTCTGTGCAGGGCTTTGTGAAATTCGCCTTGATTGCATCTTTCCAAAGAAGTCGGTATTGGTTTTCTTAAGGACAGGTCTCTGTTGCACTTAATGTTGGGTCAAAAGTATACATTTCATTAGCAAGTATCATGGGCACAGAGGTGTTTGGGAGCAAACAGCGTTGTTCATACACGTACAATCCAGCCGGTGGGCACAGCGAGCATCGCACAGACGGGCGCTGACCGGCTCCACGGTCGACACATCGACGGAAATGTGTGTCAGTCAGCTGACGCACCGGTTAGGAAGATCGCTCATTGGCATGCACACACCACTTCATCCGACAATAACAGAACATACACTCTTCTCAACCTTCCATGGACATTCACGACGGACCAGGGTCTGGGCCGTAAAGCACAACGTAACACATGAAAGCGTGCACATCGTCCAAGTATGCTCTCTACCACAAAGGAATTAAACACGCGCAATCAATGAAAAAAGCTATTTGGGAAATGCCCAAATATTTGGAGATTAAGTCACACACTTCTAACTAACACACGGGTCAAGGAATTCTCAAGAGAAATTTCAAAATGTTTTGCAGTGACCGACAATGGAAAACAACCAGCTAAGATTGCGGAATGCATCGAAAGCAGTGCTTACCGAACTGTTTGCATTGAATGCACGCAATTAGACGACAGGAAAGATCTTAACCGAGAGGGATGACGAAGAGGGACTAACTAGGGGCTTGTTAGAGCAGCGAATCCGTTCTGTGCGATTTCGTAGTGGAGGATACGTGACAGTCTGCATTTAGCAAACCGACAGAATGCACAGCACAGAGCGAGCCCTGATGCAGTTAACAATGTCTCCATATCAATCCATCACTGGGAACGCGCATCACTCTTAGTCGTAGCGGAAATCATGGCGGGAAGGGGAAGAGACACACGGGAATGCTGGGCTTGCTGTTCCGTTTTTCCGGCAGCCTGACACTGCTATAAAAGAAAAGAAAACCATGAGCACGTGTGCGTGTGTGCGTGTGTGAACCTAGGAAAACATTTGGAACCGTCTATACTGAAATAGTCCTAGCAGGTTTAGGGTTACAGATGGGTTTTTATGCTTCTTGATTTTTCTGGCTTTTTTTTTTTTCTTTTTGTGATATGCTTGTACTGCTGTAAAGATCAGAGGAGACTATAAAACAGTTTTGTCAGGAACAGCAAAAACAGGAAGAAGAAAGCAAAAAAATTGGTTTTAGATTCTGATTTCTGTTGGGTGAGGTCCGACTGGGGGTTAAAAAGCACCCATTTTCAGGGTCTAGTCTGAAGAAAGGCCAGGCGTCCGTCAAAGGCAGAGAGTAAATTCCAGGAGGCGGAGGCACAAGTGAGGGGAGCGGTGCGGCGCGGCTCGGTGACACCAGGAGCACTTATCTAACCTGCTCAGGAGCAAGGTCAAGGAACGGCTCCGCCCTTCCCGGGAAACGAAACCTAGTGCGGCTCAAAGCAGATGCCCGCAGCAGGGGGAGGGGCCGGCAGCTTCCTGGCACCAGCTCTGCGGCCACTGGCTCTCCTGCCCCTGCCCCAGTGTCACCATGGAGCTCCAAGCTACCCAGGCCAAATATCTGGACAAGTTCATCGAAGACCACCTGCTACCAGACAAGCATTTCCGCATGCAGGTCAAAAGAGCCATCAACTTTATCTGCAGTTTCCTGAAGGAGAAGTGTTTTCAACACACCTTCGACCCTGTCCGTGTGTCCAAAGCCGTGAAGGTGAGGCCCCCGTGGTGCTGGGGAGGGGGTGACTGCATGGGCAAGGGTGTCCACAGCGGACGACAGAGCACAAGGCGGGGGTCTTTGGGGCCGGTGGTTTCCGATTTATCCATACCCAGAATGTCACCACCCCTTGTGGAAACAGACTCTGGGCTGAGGCCCTGCATCTGTAAGTTTTTAAACACATGCCCAGGGGAAGTTCATGGAGCCACACCCCTTTCAGAGATAGGGAAACTGAGGCCCAGCTCTGATCAGCAATCTACTCTTTAACAGCCAAGTCGAGGACTCACCATTTCTGCAGTGTCATGACCTGGTTAAAACAACAAGTTCTGACACAAGAGTGGTTACCGGAGGGAAGTGAGGGCTGCCGGGGAAGACGAGGGGGATGATGAGGGTCAAGTGCAAGGTGACCCAAGCAGACTAGACTTTGGGTGGTGAGCACATATGTATACAGATGTCGCATGATAAAACTGTAAACCTGAAATACGTGCATAATGTTATTAACAAGGTAACGCCCAATAAATTTAATAATAATTTAAAAAATGAGTATAAATGTTGAAAGCAGATGGCATATTGGCTGTGAAACCTTGAGCAAGTCATTTAACCACTCTGTGCCTCAATTTCCTCATCCACAACTCCTAATACTTTATAGAGCTGTGCAGATGAAGCAAACCACGCAGCCTGGACCAGTCTATAGTACATGCTAATAATAATAATAAAAGAGAACAAAGGCCAGAAAGCAAAGGACACCTGCCACCTATTAGCCGTGTGGTTGGGCTGAGCACCGGTTTAGCCATCTGTAAAGTGGAGACCAATGACAATAGGGCCTAAATCGCAGAGCCCTCGGGAGCGTTACAGAAGTTAAGACTGCTAATGCCCTCAGAGCAGAGGCTAGGATGTAAGAAGGTTAGTGATTGTTCCCGCCACTTTATTTAGGGAGGCTCGTCTCACTAAACGTTAGTTCTCATTCTCCCCCTCTGTTTCAGGGCGGCTCCTCAGGCAAAGGCACGGCCCTCAGAGGCCGATCTGATGCTGACCTCGTTGTCTTCCTCAGTCCCCTCAGAAGTTTTCAGGAGCAGTTGGATCGCAGAGCAGACTTCATCCGCGAAATCAGGAAACAGCTGGAAGCCTGTGAAGGAGAAAAAGAGCTTGGCATGAAGCTTGAGGTCCAGAGTAGTAAATGGGAAAACCCCCGTGTCCTCAGCTTTGTGCTCCGGCTCCCCTGGTCCCACGAGGGGGTAGAATTTGACGTACTGCCCGCCTTTGATGTCCTGGGTAAGCGCCCCCACAGCTCTCCTATGCGTGGCCTTCTTTCTCTCTCTTCGCATGTTTCCAAGCAGAAATCTCCCAGGATTTGAGAGCCTTCCCCAAACAGGGATCCCTTCCATGTGGCGAGGAGACCTTAGAATCTCTCCTGGGGCAAGAATGAAGAAGGCCGGCTCAGCCACAGCAGTGACGCCCAACAGCAAACTGGCACGGCGCGGGCCGGGACGTCTCTTAGTCAGCTTGCCAGACTTACTAACTAGTCCCACTCGTGGCCAAGTGTTTTATCTTTCTAAAAACGAGGCGGCGGCGGTCTGGCATAAAGCCAGTACGTTCATTTCATCGTTTGCCCCAAACACGAGAAAACCTCATGCAACGTACACAAACTCGGACTCTGTGGATGATGTGCAGGAGCATGGGAAGGGGTGCATGACCTCTTACAGGCTCAATTCCCACACGAGCCAAAGTGGCCCACCCACGCTAGCTGTGTCGTACGATTATTTTAAGGGTTAAAGCATTATCTGCATTCAGCTCTTACACAAGACCTAGCACACAGTAGATGTTCGAAAATGCGAGTTCCCCAACTGCGCACCAAGTCACCCCAGGACACCCCAAGGGTCTCACTCCCAGAGGTGTGTTATTATAGAACAGTTCAGATTTTAAATTTGTCAAGGAAACGCAGGGACATCTGTCTGACACCACCCAAACTGCTGCTGTTAAGTTGTATGGCCTGAACGACTTAATAAATAGAACTCTTAGGGATTTCGTTTGGCCTAGGGGATCCATGGGGAAAATACTGAAACTCTGAAGGCGCGGAGAAATGGAAAAGTTTGGGACTATCTCCTGGTTGCCATGTCCTGTGTTGGGTGCTGGGGAGAAGAAAGAGGGAGAGAGAGAAGGGGAGGAAGGGCATGCCCCGCAGAGGGAACAGCACAGGCAAAGGCCTAGAGGTCAGTAAAGGTCAGCACGTCACCGGGGAACTGCGGGATGCTGAGGGTGAGTACAGGGGAGAGGCCAGGGAGGAAGCGCCCCAGAAACGGGCCGGGGCCCCGGGGCTGCGTTTGTCCCGAACACGAGCTCCGGAGCGTGTGGGAGGGCGTCGCGCCGGGAAGGAACGCGCCCGCCTGTGTTTTCGGGTGCGCTGACTGTGGTCGGGAAACAGATCAGGACAGAAAAAGCCCCCCGGCAGCCACCACAGCGCGTTGCCCCCTGAGCACCAGGCCCTACGTTCTATGGCTGCAAAAGCCTGGAGCCTGACAATGTGGACACGTGAACAAGCACGTGAACAAGTGTCGTGATACTTGCTGTGACAAACACTAAATGGGGCGATAGGGGCTGGAGGTTTGTTTGGGCTAGGGCGAGGCAGGAGGGCCCCCTGAGCCTAGGTGCACGGGATGATCTGGGGGCTCCAGGGAAGGGAAGCGGCCCGTGCCAAGGCCCTGAGACAGGAGTGAGCTTGGCACATTTGAGGAAGAGAAACAAGGCCGGGGGAGGACGTGCACGTGGAGCAGGTGGGAGGTGAGATGGCAAGGTGGCAGCCGGCAGAGGACACCAAACCTCAGAGGCCACCATGGAGACTTTGTGTTCTAGATGTCAGGGGAAGTGACAGGTGGTGTGACCCGACTTTAACCAGCCTCTCTGGGTGCTGCAGGGAGGACGGGCTGTGCAGGGACAGGCAAGGAGGCTCTGCAATAGACGATGGCGGGATGACAGGGTGATGGCAGTGAGGATGGGAGAAAGGGGGACCGTGGATGGCCCCCAGGTCCCCAGGGCTCTAAGCCAGCCGTCGTTCCCACCCAGCCGGCTTGTCTCCCCAGAGCCACTGAAAGAACCTCAGAGAACAGCTGACACCTTCCAATGATGGATTCCTCCCTAACAGGTCAGGTGACCAAAGACTACGTACCTGACCCCCAAATCTACGTCAGGCTCATCCAGGAGTGCGAGCGCCTGAGGAAAGAGGGCGAGTTCTCCACCTGCTTCACGGAGCTGCAGCGAGCCTTCCTGAAGCAGCGCCCGGCCAAGCTGAAGAGCCTCATCCGCCTCATCAAGCACTGGTACCAAAAGGTGCGACCGTGGGGGCAGCGAGCAGAGGGGCAGGAGGGAGGGGCGCGGGGGTGCGGAGGGGCGGAGGCGGAGAGAGCCGGAGGGGGGAGGGGAAGGGGGAGGGGGGAGGGAGGAGGGGTGGGTGCCCACGGACACAGGGTATCTCCTCCCCCATCTCAGGAAATGGCAGCCCCGTCCTTCCGGGGACTCTGGCCCAAATCATGGCTCTGCCTTGATGGTTTCACACACACACCCCCCATCTAACCAGTCAGTAAATGTAGTTGTCCCGTATTTACGGTATGTCCGTAATTCACCTATTGTCACCACCTCTATCACTCTCACCCTGGCGCGAGTCCTCCTGAGAGGCCGCAGGATCTGCACTCAGGCTCTCTGAATCCCCACCTCTGCCCCCTCCCGACTCCCCCAGGCCATAGTATCCTCCTTCTCAAGAGGGATGTTCTGCTCCAGCCTCAGGAACTTGCATTTACCTATTGGTTTGTTTATTGTGCGTCTCCCCACTAAAAATGGACACAAAGGAAGGAACTTGTATGTTTTATTCACTGCTGTATCCCCAGAATGTAGAACAGTGCCTGCCACATAATAGGTGCTCAATAAGTAACTGTTGAACGAATTAACGAATGCTGTAATTGCACGCGCGTGCGCGCGCGCACACACACACACACACACACACACACACACACACACACATCCTTCTGTCCACTTCCTCGCTGTCTTCTCCTGGGCAAGCAACTTAACTTCTCTGTGCTTCCTGTTTCCTCATTTGCGAAGAGTAACATGGCATAGCAATAACAAAGCATGGAACACAGGGCCTGGCATAGAGTTGGTCCTAATAAATGCGACTTCCCTGAGCCACCACAAAAGCACACGTCATAAAAGCTAATGTGTATCGTGCACCTAGCTTGTGCCAGGCTCATCATATTTAATCTTTTGTGGATGTGATATGTATTCTGTTGTTTACTTTCAGTTGTCCTATGTCTTCTTTAATCTTCATGGTGATTCTGTGAGCTGGATAAGGCTGAGTATTATTAAACCCACTTTACAGAAAAGAACCCAAGAGTCAGATGGCTCTCAGCTAGTATTATTAATGTAAGTAAGAGAATAAAAAGATGAATGTGGGTCTTCTGACCCAAGAGTTTGCCTGATATATAGTATATTTTTGGGGGGATGAATGAGAGAAAGAAAGTCATTAAGGATAACCTTTCTACTTTAAAAGCAGTACCTTAGGCAAAGCAAGACAGTCATTTATTTGCTAGGCATCTCAGTCTGCTGTTCCAGGAATTTTGATCACAGAACCTGAACATTTTGGAAGTCACAAAAGTGGTTCCTAACAAATGCAACATGGCCCCAAGGACATATCGAAAATTCATGAGGACATTTTTGGTAACCATGGTGATGGGGACAAAAATGCTACTGATAATTAGTGGAAAGAAGGAAAACCATTTGTTTTACAATGAGTGAGACAGTCCTGCAAAGCACTGTCCCCTTCCTTCCTCCCTCCCTCCCTCCTCTTCCTCTTCCTCCTCTTCCTCTACCTCTTCCTCCTCCTCCGAGAGAATACAGGAACCTTATAATACTTTAACTCCACTAACTATTATCACCACTACCTCCAACTTACATGGTACTTTTGTTGTGTATTTCAAGTCTCTCTGTATTTCCAAAGGCCTCAAAGCACTATCAGTATTTTACAGAGCCAATGTTCATTTAATCTAACTTCCTTCACTCAGTTCTTTCCTACATCTCTTACTTAGCTTCCGTCTGGGATCCATTTCTTTCTCCCTGAAGCACATCCTTTAAGATTTCTTTGGTGACCGTCTTTTGATAGTAAACTCTCTCGTTGTTTGCCTGAAAGTATTTAGATTTTTACCTTCATTGTTGACGGGTATTTCTGCTGGGTTGGTGGTCATTTCAGTACCTTGGGTACATCACCTCTTCTTTCAGGGTCACTAGTGGGAAGCTAATTGTCCGTCTTATTGTGGCTCCTTCGTAGGTCATCTCTCTTCATACTCTGGCTGCGTTTATATTTTTCTCTTTGCCTTTGATTTTGTTTAGTTTCAATCTGGTGTGTCTTAATGATACTTGCCTTTTATTTGTTTTGCTTGGCGTTCATTGGGTCCTTCATGGAGATTTCTAAACCTGTGGAGACACACTTCATCAGTTTTAGAAATTCTCTGTCATTCTCCTAAGGTATTGTCTCTACTTCTTTCTCTTCTTGTCTCCTGAAACTCCAATTAAACATATATTAGACCTCCTCACTCTGTTTTTCATATCTCTACACCTTCTTCTCTATATTCCATCATTTTGTCTCTCTGTGCTTTCTTCTGAATAGTTTCTTCTATGCTGCCTTCCCATTCACTGTTTTCTCTTTAGCAGTGTCTAATTTACTGTTGAGTTACAATTAAAGTCATTGTAATTTTTTGTTCTAAGATTTCTATTTCATTCCTTTTCAAATCTGTCACATTACTTTTTGTCTTCTAAGTCCCTACTATTTCATGCTCTTTTTTTATGTCTTTGAATATATTAATAATATTCCCAGTTATTTTAAAGCCTGCATTTGATTCTTCAATATTTAAAGTTTTTAAAATGTATTCCTATTTTCTCTTTTTCTTTTTCTGCTGGTTATCACTCTTGGCGTCTAGTTTCCTTGTGTGCCTGATTATTTATGTGCTGATCATTGTATCTGAAATTATTTGTGGAACAATTTGAGGCTTTAGATTATATGTCTTCCTCTAGAGCAGGGTGTCCAATCTTTTTGTTTCCCTGGGCCACAGTGGAAGAAGACTTGTCGTGGGCCATACATAAAATACACTACAACTAACAATAGCTGATGAGCTTTAAAAAAAAAAATTGCAAAAAAAAAAATCTCATAATGTTTTAGGAAAGTTTACAAAGTTGTGTTGGGCTGCATTCAAAGTCATCCTGGGCTGCATGCAGCCCGTGGGCTGTAGGTTGGGCAAGCTTGCTGTGGAGGGAATTCTGTTCACTTCTGTGACACACTTAGGAACACTGCAAGTGCTTCCTCTCAGTTAATGTTTATAATATCCTTATGAGGTAGGTGCTGTTATTACCACTCACTTGGCAGATGAGAAAAATGAGGCTGTAAGAGTTGTTGTCTGCTCAGAATCAGGCAATGGTGGAACCAGGATTCAAACCCACAGGGGTCAGAACCCAGAGCTGACATCCTTAAACAAGGGTCTGTGAACTTTTTCCGTAAATGGCTAGGTAGTATATATTTTTGTGCATCACATGATTTCTGTCTCAACTCCTCAACTCTGTCTTTGTATAACAGCATGAAAGCAGCCATAGACTATATATGTAAAGGAATGGGTGTGACTTCGCTTTGTTTACAAAAGCAAGCAGTAGGCTGGATTTGGCCCATGGCGAGTGTGCTTTACACAGAGCCAACCAAGAGCGTTTTTCTGGTTGTCTTTGCTCTTCTCAGTGTAAGGAGAAGCCCGGGACATCCCTGCCACCGCAGTACGCGCTGGAGCTCCTGACAGTCTATGCCTGGGAGCGTGACGGTGAGAAAGCAGAATTCAAAACAGCTCAGGGATTTCAGACCGTCTTGGAATTAGTCCAGAACTACCAGAAGCTTTGCATCTACTGGACCAAGTATTACAACTTTGAAAACCCTGTTATTGGTGACTACCTGAGGAGGCAGCTCAGCAAACCCAGGTATCTCTCCCCGCAGGGCTCAGCCCCCGTCGTAGATGGACGCAGGTGTGCAGCTGGGCTGCCCCGGACACGGGGACGGGGGAGGGCTCCACGTTCGCTGACCGTCTTCTGCTGCCAGTCCTCGTGCTACCCACTCGCTGCTGCCATCTGAGTTCTACAACAGCCTCCGGCCCGTGAGGCCGGCACTGTGCTGAGCACTTTAGAGATGAGTAACCTGAGGTTCTGAGAAGGAAGGCGCTTGTCCAAACCTTAACGGAAAATGAGTGAAATAGCTGACGTGAGAACAGAATTAACAACAGCTACAGCAGTATTAAGAATTGCTCCCAATGAGGAGTCCCCTGGTGGTGTAACGGCTGGGCTTCGGCGCTCTCAACGTCACGGCCTGGGTTCGATTCCCAGCCAGGGAGCGACCCCCCTGCAAAAAATAAATAACTAAATAACTAAATAAATAAGTAAAAGAATTGCTCCCAAGGACTAAAAGATGGACACATTCTAATAGTAAAAATGATCATTATAGCCACCTCATCGCAGTTCTCACACCACAGCCTTTGAGGTAGGGATGTTCAAGTCTCCGCATTTCACAGATGAGGCACCTGAGGCTTAGAGAGGTCACGTGACCTGCCCAAGGGCACACCACTCACAAAGGGCAGAGGTGAGATTCAGACTCAGGTCGGTGAGGCCCAGTGCACAGCATCTTCTCCTGGGGCCCACTGTCTGCCTCGGAGCAGGGAGGTCAGGACATGCCCCGGGGAGCGGCCCCTCTGGGCCTCTCCTCCGCCCTGCCCCAGGCTGGCATTTTGTTTTTCCAGGATTGTCCCAGACACAGGCCAGCTCCTCACCTGTCCCTCTCTAAATGTTGCTCTTCAGGCCTGTGATTCTGGACCCCGCGGACCCTACAGGAAATGTTGGTGGTAGAGTCCCAGGTGGCTGGGAGCGGCTGGCACAAGAGGCTAGAGCCTGGCTGAGATATCCGTGCTTTAAGAATTGGGACGGGTCTCCAGTGGGCTCCTGGAACATACAGGTGAGACCTGCTTCCTTCCTGGGTCCTTTCACCCCACCCCTGCACGCTGCCTGGGGTAGGTCGCTGGAGACGGTTCTTTCCGAAAAAACCGCCTCTTGCTTAGAAGTCACTCACATTCCTAGTGTTTCAGGCTGTGCTCCATACTTGACAGTCACTTTGTCCCCGTTTAGAGGGCTCCTCCCATTTTTTTACATCTCTTGTCCCAAGTTCATTCTTTAATTAATGCTTCCTGGGCCAGCAGAGGTCACTTTTAACAGTTCCAGTTGGCTCATTCCCTTAAGAATAATAAGCAATAAAGACCACTGATTCTGAATATTTGCTTCGGGCTCAGGCTCCGTCCTCAGCCATTTAACACACAGTATTTTATTAAATCCTCACAATGCCCTATGAGGTAGGTTTTCTGTTCCCACCTGACAGATGAGAAAAGGAGGCTCCGCGAGGTGAAGCCACCTACTCCCGACGTTCAGCTAGGGAGAGGTGGGGCTGGGATTCAATCAGAGGGCTCCAACACGAGTGCTCATTCCGCTGTGTGAACAGCGTGCCTTGCATCACCTCCCTTCCCCCCATCATGTGACACACGCAGAGCCACTGAGTGACCTGGGCGTGTCACACAGCTCAGTGGGGGCAGAAATTCCTGAACTGGGATCATTCCACTCCCAGGATAGGAGTCTTCCGTACGGTGGGGGATTGACAATGTCACAGGTGGGCTCCCTGGGAAGCAGACTGTGCAATAGAGTGTAGAGTGCAGGGGGTTCCGGGGGGAAACCACTGGAACCCACACTTGTGGAACAGAGAGGACGGAACAGGCGTGGGCATGGGGAGAAGTCCAGTGATAGTGTCAGCCAAGCCCCTGCACCCCCCGGGCCGTCCGAAGTGCTCAGGCCTTTGTGGTGAATGAAGGCCACTCAGGAAGGGGGTGGCCTTGAGCGAGGGCCTCTTTGCGGCCGGCAGCCTCCCCAGCAGCTGGGACTTGCTTGTCTTTCCCTGAGGAGGATCCCAGTCGCATGCCACAGTGTCCACCATACATGCTCACTGAGACCCAGTGCCAAGGTGGGATGACCGTGTGCTTTACTCTTTCAGTTCTAAGAAGGCAGTAAAGATGACTGGATGACCTGTGCTCCCAAGACTGATCAGCTCCATGATTATGGGCGGTGCCCTGGCGCCCTTCACAGCCACACTCCATGCCCGTCGCCGTCCCCTCGCCAGGCAGCACAGACCTGAACCCAACAGCTCACCTCCCGAGTTCACCTTGCACGTGCAAACCAGCCAATCCGGACCTCGGACTCCCCTACGGGCTTTCACAGGACTCTTACATCCTGGGCCACAATCCACCTGCCCTGCTCACCCCAGGCCCAGGTCCCAGGCAATGCGGGACAGTCCCGACACCCGCAGCCCACCGTCATCATTCGAACTGACTGATCCTAAGCCGGCTTGCCTGCCTCTCCCACAGAAACTGTGGTACAAGTTCTTGCCCATGTATCCCCCAGCGCCTCCTGCTCCAGGAACAACCCTGGTGCTTCCATGTGTGGCCCTGTAGGGGGGACTGTGCTTCCTGTTTCTAGGGATCTGGGAGTATGACCTTCTCCCTTCATGACAATATTTGGTTATTGTCTTCAGCATTAGCAAAGTGAAGAAATTGTTTTTTAAAAAAGGAACGAATACCCCCACAGTCCCTTCCTCCAGCCTGTTGAAACTTGGGGCCTGTCTCTTCAGCCTTTTCCCGGACTCCACCTGTCTCCCTGTGTAGGTAGAGTCTTCGTGAAAATGGGATTCTGCTCCCTATCCAGTTGTGTCTTTCGCTTTGTCACATTGATGGTAGCTGAAAGGAAAATGTTGTCATCACGTGTAATGTCTGCATTGCATGTTACCATGTGGATAATCCACTGTGTTGTCTTCTGAGGGTTACATGGCTGTAGACCATGTAGCTAGCAGTCATCAGTAGATTAATTTTATTAGTAATTAGTTGCTGAATTTAAAAGCCACATCAAAGAACTCTCTTTAATGTTTTGAGGAACCTCCATGCTGCTTTCCATTGTGACTACATCATTTTGCATTCCCACCGACAGCGTACAAGGGTTCCCTCTTCTCCACCTCCTCACCAACACTTGTGTCTCCATATATATATATAATAGCCCTCCTATCAGGTGTGAGGTGATAGCTCCTGGTTTTGATTTGCGTTTCCCTGATTATTAGTGATGATGAGCATCTTTTCATATACCCCTTGGCCATTTGTATATCTTCTTTGGAGAAATCTCTATTCAAGTGCTTGGCCCATTTTTTATTATAATAGAGTTATAAGTTTTGTTTTGTTTTTGTTAGGAGCTCTTTATTATTTTGGAAGTTAACCCCTTACCAGGTTTATGGTTTGCAAATAGTTTCTCCCTTTTCATAGATTGCCTTTTCACCGTATTGATTGTTTCATTTTCTACGCAGAAGTTTTTTAGTTTGATGTATTCTGGCTTGTCCAGTTTTGCTTTCGTTGCCTGTGCTTTGCATATACAGTAACTGATCTTTGGCAGGGTTGCCAAGAACACACATGGGAAAAAGCTGGGAAAATTGGATATCCACATGCAAAAGAACAAAATTGGACCCTCGTCTTATACCACACACAAAAATCAACTCCAAGTAGATTAAAGATTTAAAAGTAAGACCTGAAACTATTAAACTCCTAGAAGAAAACATAAGAGGAAATCTTCATGACATTGGATTTGGCAATGATTTCATGGGTATGACAGACACCAAAACACAAGCAACAAAAGACATTTATTTTTATATGGTGTGAGGTAGGGGTCCAGTTCTAGTTCTGCTATGTGGGTGACCAACTATCCAGACAGCATTTGTTGAAGAACCCATACTTTCCTGCACTGCTCTGCAAGGTCACCTCTGACATATACCGAGAACTCACATATGTGTGAGTCTATTTCTGAACTCTGTTCTGTTTCATTGGTCTATTTTTGTATTCTTGAGTTAATAATACCTTGTCTTAATTACTCTAACCCTAAAATAATTCTTAATATCCTATAGAAAACTCTGTTCCCTTTTAATCAAAATCCATGGCTTTTCTTCTTGGCTTTTCCTATTTCTATGTTAATTTTATACTCAGTTTGTAAAGTTTCACCCAAAATATGGGGAGGCATGGGACAGAATTATGTAAATTAGTTTAGGAAGGATGACATCTGTGTAATATTGAGAATCCCAATCCATGAACTTGGAGTGTCTCTCCATTAATTTACATCTTCTTTAAAGACTTTGTAACTTGAAAAAAATTATGAAATTGTATGGTTTTTCCCTAAACAGGTCTTTCACGTCTTTTGCCATATCACTCCTAGTTATTTGTTTCTGTGTTATTGTCCTTAGTATGTTTTCTTTAATTTCATTTTGTAATGGTTGGTTCTTGGAAGACCTAAATGTTTGCAGTGGGTGTATTTGATTATAGCATTATGAGTGATCTTTAGACTTTTCTGAATTTTCTGATTTTATTAATTTTTTTCAGTAAACTTGTATTGATCACAAAATGTGTATAACCACAAGAAACAATAAAGTAATTTTACTTGCAAAAAAATATTTATTTTTGGTAAGTCTTTCTCTCAGCTATGCTCTGATAGTTTGTGCAAAGCCAGCAGGCCTAGGTTATAGAAAGCTCTGGAATGCCGGCATTTGGAGCTGCTGGTTCGAGGACAAATTCATGAGATTTGTCAACAGAGGAGCAATTATGTTCGAGATGATGCAAATGATGATATGCAAACCGAAGTACCTGAGACATCCGTTTCTGAGAGAAGGCCACTTCCTCAGCAACTTCCTGTTTTGGAAACGAAACTGAGCTAGCAGTGTTTAATCACCTGCGATGAGGGTGGAGTTCACAGAGATCAGGACACAGGTGAAAGGCTTTTAAAAAAAGAACATGTATGACGTGAGGTTTGGAGTCCAGGATTAATGGGGCAATGCCAGGGTGCTCAGCGTCCTGCTGAGGTCCCTCCAGGTCAGCCAGGGTGTGGATTTCAATGCACTGCTACCTTGGAATGCCTGGGTGATTGTTCTCAGATACCCCCCGCCCCACTTCCTCTGCCTCCTCACAAAGCTCCCCTCCCTGTACAGCCCTCACCTTTGTCTGGGAGACGCCAGACCCCTCCCTGGAGCTCCTCAGAGCCCGTCCCACCCAGCAGAGGAACGCTCTTCCTCTCTGTTCTGGGAGGTAATTTCCTCCTTTGACAAATGTCGTCTCTGTCAGGGGTCTCCAAGTGTCCCGTTCACCAAACCCCTCGACTTACTTTTCTCATCTCTTTTCTGTTATTCCTAGACATCCAGGTCGGGGGTGAAGGCGTGTGCATGTGACCAGTCCACTACCTTGATCCACTCTTGACCCTCCTGCTTTCTAAAAATTCCTCAAATGTTCCTGGTCCTCGGATGGCATTCTTGCTTAATTTCCCACCTGCTGAGTTGCATGAGACTGTTAGAATATTTCTGCTGTCATTTCATTAGGATCTGGAGGGTCTGTTCAGTCTCCTGTCTCAGCTGGAAGATTGCTAAGTAACCTGTGAATCAGGAAGACGGCCGTGGTGAGTGGGTGAGCATGACCCCCACGGCGTTACGGCCGAAGGCACCTGGCTTCAAGGCCCTCCGTGCCATCTCACTAGCCTTCCTCCAGTTCTTAAATACCTGCAGTGACAGGGCACTCACTACTCAAAACAGAACCTGCGTGCAGGCTGGCACTTCCCCCCCCCACCAATCTCTCCGTCTGACCTCTGAAATTCACCCTCGGACCCTATCGGTCTCCTTTGGGTTCAGGCAGACTTCAGGAGGCTCTTACTAAGATAAGCTGTCACCCGAGATTTACTCAGAGGCAGAGTAAATGCTGGATTCCCCAGGCCTGGGGCAGAGGACTCCTGAGCTGTTGGGTGAGATGCGGGGAGGGGATGCACTGTGGCCCGGGCCAGACCGGAGGAAGAGTTCACGTGGGCATATTGGGGTCCCCTGGGTGGAGAGGAACAGGGAGGCAGCTGCAAAGAGAGCGGAGCGGCCATGAAGACAGAAACAGCCATGGGCCACGACGGCGGGTCAGGTCGCACTCCCCTTCTGCGCCCGTCCCCAGAGGACTGGACTTTCGTGCCTTAGAACATTTTAATACCGGCTCCTGGGTGAGAGGCGCCCTTCGGATGTTCCTTCTCATTTCCCTCCTTCAAGAAAACACTCTTAGTTCTCCCAGACACTTTAGAATGACATGTTCGAAGTTTTTAAAAACTGGGATTTTTTTACTGGAATTGAATGAAAAGTATGAACTATTGAGGGGGAGCTGGCTCCCGTGAGAACAGGGTGGAGTAGTGGAAGGCTGCCCTGGGTGTGAATCCAGCCTGACAGCCTTCCGCTCTGTGACCCTGGGGAAATGCCTCGGTGCTCTGTCGCTGGGAATGGGCGTGACAATAACAGCACTTGCATCATGGCTGCGGACGGATTCCAGGAGATGGCAGAAGGCCCTGCAGGACAAGCGTGCTGAGCTGCTCCTTACTTTCCCTGAGTCCTGCCCGTGTCCGGCGCGCTCTGGTTGGCATCGCTCCGTGCCCGCGCCGTGTCCTGCGGGCCTGCGGCTTGCTGTAAAGGCCATGTGCCCCGCCGTGTTCCCTGCGTCGGAGCTGGGGACCCAAGGAAGGCAGGACCGGTGCCGGGAGAGGGGGGCCACGGCGAGAAGCCGCGACTGCGAGGGGAACCCGGAAGCGGGGGCGAGGGCCGGAGCCGCCGAGGAGAATCGAAACCGAAAGCGGGAAAGGAGGGGAATGCCGGGGCGGGGGCAGGAAGCGGGGCCGCCGGCGGAGACCGGGGCACGAGCGTCCCTCCCTCTCCCCGCGCCGGGCGCTGGACCAAGGACACGACGCTGCGGGCACCGGGCACCGCGCAGACCTTGGGACGAAATCCGTGCACGAGCGCATCGGAGCCCGCACGCAGAGCCCCGGCCACCCGCTGTCCCCGCACCGGGCCATGGACGTGTACCGCACCCCCGCCGCCGCGCTGGACAGCCTGGTGGCCCGCAGCCTGCAGCCGCCCGCGGAGTTCGTGGGGACTGCGCGGCGTGCCCTGGGCGCCCTGGACACTGCCCTGAGAGAGCGCAGGGGCCGCCCCAACGCCGCCGCCCCGCCCTGGCGGGTGCTGAAAATCACCAAGGTGGGCTTGCCCCGGGGAGGGGTCGCCCCAGGATCTCCATTTGTAAAGGGGGGCTATCCTCGGAGGATGCTGGGCACAGAGAGATGGGGGACGGGCGGCGGGGAGGGGTTTGGTCAATCTTTTCATTCATTGCTTTAACACCTATATAGCATACTGGTACTATTGACCTCTACTTGACAGATGGGGCAACTGAGGCACAGACAGCCAAGCCTGTTAGAGATCCAGTCAGCATCCAAAGCCAGATAGTCTGATTCCTGCATCTGTGCTGCTGACGGTCACCTCTCACTCACTCACTCACTCACGCCCCAGACTGTGGGCCTGGCACAGTGCCTGACCCCGAGGATGTGGAAATAATCATTCTCTGTAATAGCCAGAATAGCCCAGTTTACGGAGAAATCACCAAATAACAGTGCACATCGTTCATTAACTGAGTCTGATCTCAGTTTATCCTCACATTCAATTAGGTAGAGACGTGTCCCTGTTTGGTGGATGGGGACATTGAGACTGGGTGTGCTTAGACCACTGCCCCAGGCCGCTTTCTGGCCAGGTGACATTTTTTCACGTTGCCATTGTGACCTCAGGGTGCTCTCAGACTCAGGGAGGAGACATGCATCAGTGTACACTCAGGGGTGCCGGAGGGACTTGGGGAGACCCAGGTGGGGTGCAGGGGGACCTGGAGTGGACCAGGGAAGGGAGGTGGCCTCCGGGTAGCTAGTGATTTCCTAGGCCTGACTCTTAGCTTGGGAGCTGGGAAAGAAGGGGGAGGGACTCGGAGCCTGGGAGATGTGGGGGCAGATTTCTGCCTCTGAGATGGACAGGAGCATTCCTGCAGGGCAAGAGTTTGAGGATCTCTAAGTCTCTGGCACCCTTATCCTCCTGGAAAACTTGCAACAGCTCGTAGTTGAGTTTTGCTTGCGGCCCCTCGAGGACTGGAAGGAGGCAGTGGTGAAGAGGGCAGGGCAGTGGCCTTCCTTTCCAGTCTTAAGGAATGGCTGATTCCAGGGCTGGAGTGAGACCCACAAAATGAACCAGGAAGCAAAGGACAGGTCACAGTAGGCCTCCACCCTGGGCCAACATGAAAGGACTCCCTTGGCCCAGTTGTGACTGCCAAAAATGTCCCTAGACATTGCCAACCGTCCCCTGGGAGCACAGTTGTTCATTGGGAACCACCATTTGGGAGATGCCCATGGAAGCGTATGTGGGTGAAATGACACATTGGCTGGAATTTCTTTCAAAATCACATCAAGAGGAAAAAGAGGGGTCCAAGAAATGGGGCAAATGTAGCAAAAAACTTCTTTAAAATCCTTTCTTCCTTTGTGCAGATTTGGAAACTTTTACAATAAAAACTGTTTTCAAATGAATTCATTTGAGGCAGGTGGAGGGAAAATGTGGGTTTGGAGCTTGACTCCCTGGGTTCAAATCTTAGTACCGGCTCTCCTGGCTCAGGGATCAGTGAGCAGATGGTAATCTCCCTGCAGGTTCGTTTCCTGTTTGTAAAGTGAGAGCAACCACGGTCCCCTCCCCCCAAGCTTGCTAGGAGGACTCCATGAGATGAAGGTGTGCAAAGCATCTAAGAAGTGCTGGTCTATCACATTTCTCTGTGCTCTGGCCCTGTTCTGCTCCTCCTGGGCAGCCCCCCGTGTGAGGGGCTGGCAGTGAAAGAACTGGCTTACTACTGGGACAGGTGGCAATCCAGTGGGTAGGGGAGAGGTCCCGGGTGGGCTAATCCTGGTTCTTGCCCCTTCCTGGCCATGTTACTCACTTCACGGCTCGGAGCCTCGCTCCGCATCTGAGAGCATACGTAACCACATCAGGGTTGTTCGGTGCCTGTTGGAAGTGACATCACAAGTGTCAGACATTTGACAGAGTGCCAGGCACAGAGGGAGACTGACACTGTGAGTTTCCTTCGCAAATTTCCCTTCCTCCTTCGGGCTGGCAGCTTTGCAGGAAGCAGCACTGGTCGGGAAGGTCTCAGAAATGCAGCCAGTCGGATAGCCGCCCTGTACGGGCCCTGGGCAAAGGTCACGAACATGGCTTCTGCAAACCCGCATGTGTTTTGCCTACAGTTTTAATTCTTTTCTTTTCTTTTCTTTTCTTTTTTTTTGGATTAGTTGCCAACATTTAGAAATCACAGATTTACGTATAGCAATTGCTTTTCTTGAAAACTCAGACCTGGCTTCCCTGGGCCCACATTTCTGCGTGGCTTCCAATGCCGGGAGCTGTGTGGCCACAGTCTCCACCCGGCCCACCTGCCGTACTCTGGTTGCCTGCCAGCCAGGTGGGCACTAGAAGTAGAGAGTGTAGAACTCTGAGTTACTTTTTGTCTCTCACAGGGGGGTTCCTCTGGCCGGGGCACAGCCCTGCGCGGTGGCTGCGATTATGAGCTTGTGGTCTTCCTCGACTGCTTCAAGAGCTATGAGGACCAAGGGTCTCACCGGACGGAGATCCTCAAGGAGATGCAGACACTGCTGGAATCCTGGTGGCAGAAGCCAACCCCTGGTCTGAGCCTCGAGATTCCCGAGCAGCGCACGCCCGGGGTCCTCCAGTTCCGCCTGGCATCCACAGACCTTGAAAACTGGATGGATGTTAGCCTGGTGCCCGCCTTTGATGCTCTGGGTGAGGGATGCCTGGCCCGTTGCAGGGGAGGAGGCAGGGTCATTAGCAGTAAGACAAGGCGTCCTGTTCAAGTCCTGCCACCAGCTTGCTGTGTGACCTGGGCCACCCTCTCTGGGCTTCAGATCCTTGAGTAAACATATTGCATTTGGACCAGACAAGGGTCAAGAAGGCCCAGTTCCTCCTGGATCTGTGGTCCTGCTGTCAAGATGCTGGGCCCTCACTCAAGCAGCTTGAGAGTACCTCTGGCCACTGCCCAGCGCAGTGCTGCGCAGCCCTTCCAGTAACGCCCCGGGAGGAGGGCAGACCAGCATGTGCCCAGCAGCTGCGGGCTGGGAGCAAGGCCAGCATTCGGCAGAGTCTCGCATTTTATCTTAATGGTGTTTGCGATCTCCTCTGTGATACATATACCCATGCTTGATTTCATATAATAACACGCCTCTGTGTCTGCACCTGTAACAGGCAAATTAATAATAGGACAACAGTAATCTGTCCTAGGGTTGTTGGAAAGACTGTATGCATTAATACGTGTAATGAATTTCCTGCCTGGCACATGATAGGGCTATATGAATGTTTGCTCTGCTTATAATTGCTTCTTTCTCTTACTGTGATTTACCATGATGCTCTGAGAAATGGTTCTCTTGATTTTACCCCTGGTTATGATGTCAGCCACGCTCTCCCATGCCCATACACTCACCCTCTGGGTACAGATACAGTAATCACGATAGCTACTCCTTAGTAACTGCTTAACTATTCCAAGCACTTGACACGTTTTATCTCTTGAACTCCTCAGAACAAACCTGTGAGGTCTGTACTGTCTTATCTTCCATTTTACCAATAGGGACCCTGAAGCACAGAGACGCACAGTAACTCGCCCAAAGTCACACAGCAAGTTAAGTGAGGTTAGGAACCTAGGAAACTAAGGACAATGTGTGCTTTTCCCAAGCCAGGCCCGTAAGAAGTGGGCGTGCCGCGAAGTCAGCCGGCCCTGCATTCCAACCCTGTCTCGAGCTATGTCATTTTGGACAGAGTACTGAAGTGCTCTGTGCCTCAGTTTCCAATTGTAGGGTTTTGGTGGGGATACAATGCGGGGAGTCAGGCAGAACTTTGAGCACAGTGTCTCGCATGCAGTAAGCACTCAAAAATATTGGCAATTGCTGCTAAGAAATCAGAACCTCTTGCTTTGTATTTCTCCAGCATCATTCCCGCTCCATCTGACACCAATTAATGAAATGTGTGACCAGTGGTAATGTAGTGTGGCCCGAGGGGGCCTCAGGGAGGAAAGGACCGCCAGGTGACAGGGACTCTTGACTCAGCGGGAAGCGTCATTCCTGTTCAACCTTCTGGGAATGAGGCTGCCCTCCTTTGGCCGGCCCCAGGGGACCCTTCCTTGCAGTCTAGAGCTTTCCTCCCTGCCTCCTGAGAAGCTCCCGGCCAGATGTCGATTGCTCACGGTCCACCAGTGGACCGCCAAGCAATTTGAGGGTGACCGCCTGAATTAAGAAAATAATGTCATACCGAACGCCACATTATGTCCTTATCAATGTTATTACTAGTGCCCTCCTTTCTCATAAAAAAAAAAAATCACACTGTAACTGGAAACACGTGTGTGTGCTATTGGATTCTATGATTTGCAGCAGACTTTTTTTTAGAAGACACTTTGATTACTAGGTCGTGTAATAAACTAAATAGCTTAGTGGGCCACAACACTGGGAGCAATTAGAAGTAGGCCTTGCCCTGAAAAAGTCTGCTCAGGCCTGCTCCAGGCTCTCTAACTCGTCCTCTAAGGGCCATACCATTGTATTCCTCTCCCCAAATCTCCTCACTCTCTCTCCCAGCACCCCAAGCTGAGCTCAGCGCCAACCCTCCACCCTGTGTCCTCAGCACCCTTCCTGACTCACAGGCCTTCACACTCAACAGGGCAGCTCAGCTCCAAGGTCAAACCCAAGCCCCAGGTCTACTCAGCCCTTCTGGACAGCGGCTGCCAGGAGGGCGAGCACGCAGCCTGCTTTGCTGAGCTGAGGAAGAACTTCGTGAACACTCGCCCAGTCAAAGTGAAGAACCTGATCCTGCTGGTGAAGCACTGGGTCCGCCAGGTGAGGCCACCAGGGCGGTTCTTACTCCAGACGTGGGAGTGTTTGAATGTGTGCTTCCCTGATAGAATATTTTCTTATGTTTAGCTGGCTGCTATTCATGTTTCTCTTTCTGGGAATTGCCTGTTCAAAGAATTTTCCCATGATTTTCTACTGGGTTAGCTGCCTTCTTATTGATTTGTTGGAGCTCTTTATATGTGCTGGGTGCTGCTTTTTATTTAGTTAGTATAATGCAAAGCTCTTCTCCCAGTCTGTGGCTTATATTTTTACTTTGTGTGCAGGTCTTTTGTCACAGCAAATGTTTGAGTTTTAATGTAATCCGATGTGTTCATCTTTTTCTTATGTGCTTTGTGAGGCTTGTTTAAGAAGATTGTGCCGATACTGACTTTCTAAAATTATTCTCCCAGGTTGTTTTCCAAGAGGTTTTAAGACATTTTTTTCCTCCATATGTAAGACTTTGAAACTATCTAGCATATTTTATGCATAGTATGAAGTAATGTTGAGTTTGTACACCTCCCTCTTCAGCCTCAGGAATACCCGCTGCACTGTTCATGCTTGTGGATACACTGTTGTGCACGGGGGAAGGGCAACTAGAGAAGAGGGAACAGGCCACCCAAAGTCTTAAGGCACATGGCTTGGTCCTTCTGTTGGACCGGTCACCCTACAGTAGGCTGGTATACAGACATCCTGCACAGCAGTTTTGCTCAGTATTGACTTGCTGTGTAACCCTGGGCAAGTTCTGCCACACACTTAGGCGACAGACTCCTACTGTAACCTGCTGACCTCTCTCGAACTGGCCCCCCACTCTTGGGGGCTCGAATCTCATACCTCTCCCTCCCCCACCAGAACATGAGCCAGCCGCATGGCTGAAGGCCCAGCTTGAGGGCAGATGAAATTTACCAGGTTGCTCTTGGAGCAGGGTTGGGACACGGCATCTCGCCAGGCTCAGCCTGCTGGCTCCCCACCCAGAGACTGAGAGATCCAGCAAGTTCTGCAGAAAACTAGCTCTCCCCTCCCCCTAATCCTGAGCCCTTTGCCCTGTCCTCTTGCAGGTGTGCCCACAGGAGGCGAGCAGGGAGATGCCCCCCGCCTACGCCCTAGAGCTGCTGACCATCTACGCCTGGGAGAAGGGCTGTGGAAAGGATGCCTTCAGCCTGGCCCAAGGCCTCCGGACCGTCCTGGGCCTGATCCAACAGTATCAGAGCCTGTGTGTCTTCTGGACCATCAACTATGGCTTCGAGGACCCTGTAGTTGAGAGGTTCTTGCAACGCCAGCTTAAGAGACCCAGGTACATCCTAGGACCCCACACCCGCTCTCCTGGGCCTCGGCCACGGGGAGGTCATTAACAGCGATGAAGCAGGTTGTGTCTTCTGAGGGCCAAAGCCAAATGCTACGTGTGCACTTCCTAATCCGGTGGTTTCAGCCCCTGATGCAAATCAGAATCGCGTGGGGGAGTTTAAAAATGTATACTACTTGTTTTGTACACGAACATTTTAGTGACATGTAACACACCCATCCCAAGTGCACATTTTGGCAGCTTTCTATGAAGTAAACATACCTGTGAAACCACCACCAGATCAATGGTAGAATGTTCCAGTGTCCCAGGAGCTTCCTGTGAGCCCCTCCCCAAAGTCCCCCCGTGCTGACGGGTATCGTTACAGTTCTGAGTGTAAGTCTTCAGCGCCATCACACAGCTCGTACTTCGGTGTCCGACTTCTGACTTTCAGCATTGAGACTCTGCGTTTCCTCCATGTGGCTTTGGGCAGTCGCACTTCCTTTTCTAACATTGCTGAATAGTATTTCATCGTGTGGTTTTGTCACAGTGTGTTTTCCATTCTGCTCGTGACGCCCATTTGCTTGTTTCCACTCCTGGGCTCTCACAAAGAGGGCTGCGATGAATGGCCTTGTGGGTCAGTGCCGACGCATGCGTGTTGGACTTGTATCCAGGCGTGAGATGCCAGGTCATAGCGTGTGACTCGGAGACCAGGGGCATTTCTTGGTACCTTGTGATTCTGATGTGCGGACAGAGTTGAGGACCATTGCTCCCATTTAACCTCCACCACCGCCCATCAAATCAGCCATTGTTGTTATCTCCGTTTTGAAAATGGGGAAACTGAGGCTCAGAGTAGTAAGTCATCGCCCTCGGGTCACACAGCTGGAAAGTAGCAGAGTTGGGATTGGAACCAGGTTGGCTTGACTCCATCGCCCCTGATCTTGACCATCTTGCTAACCAGAAACTTCTTGTCCCTCTGGCTTTGCAGGCCTGTGATCCTGGACCCGGCTGACCCCACGTGGGACGTGGGGAACGGGGCAGCCTGGCGCTGGGACCGGCTGGCCCTAGAGGCAGAGTCCTGCTACGACCACCCGTGCTTCCAGGCAGCAGGGGGCGCCGTGCAGCCCTGGGAGGTGCCAGTGAGTGAGGGCCTTGGAAGAGCCTTGGGTTTTCTATCTAATTTATGTCTCAGTGCACTGGGGGGGCCATGGGGTGTGGAACAGACTGAAAATGGGGGAGTGCGGGTATGTCAAACAATAATCACCAAGCCCAGCCTGTGTCTTCGTGTAGTCCTTGTCTGCCTCCCAAGCTGTGTCTGCCCACCACAGCGGGGACCTGTTTATGATTTATCCCTTCATAAGGCAGCTTTTTTCTAATTTGGACAAAGGCACCATAGGAGCTGCCTCCCACTTCCCTTCTCTCAGCCTCAGTCACCCTAACTGTCCAGTGGGCGGAGGCTGCACTTGTAAGACCACTCCTTCCACAAACTTCCAGGACCTCTCACGCACCCAGAACCTAGGTACGAACCACCACGTCCTGCGAGACCCCGTCCAGAGGACCCCTGAGGACAGCAGCGGTCCCGAGGCTGTGCGCCCAAGGGCAGGGCGCAGGCAGCCCCCGTGCCCAGCTCCCGGCCCCTCAGCCATGGCCAGCGTCGCCCCCTCTACACTGGGGACGGCCTTGGATCTGTCTCAGATCCCGGCCAAGGAGCTGGACCGCTTCATCCAGGACCGCCTGAAACTGAGCCCTGAGTTCCAGAAGCAGATGAACAAGGCCATCGACGCCATCCTGAGCTGCATCCGAGAGAAATGTATCCACAAGGCCTCGAGAGTCAGCAAGGTGAGGCAGGCAGGTGGAGACACTGAGGGGACCCAACTGGGGGACCACAGTGGGAGGGGAAGCAGTCACAGAAGTGCCGTGAGCGCGGGCAGGGAGGCAGACATCCCCGGAGGGCCGTTGGCTGGCCGGAGGTCTATAGTTACGGGCCAGCTGGGATTTTTGTTTGTTTGTTTATTTGTTTGTTTGTTTGATGATACAGTTTTTTTAAAACCACCACTACCATAACCAGATCACTTCTCTTCTCCGCTCGAAATCCCCAGGGTCTCCCAGAATACAGTGAGTCGCCTCAAGGCCTGTGGGGACTGGCCTTCCTCTCTCTCTGACCTTGACTTACCCCACGCTGGCCACCTGGCTACTTCTTGAACGCATCAGGCACACATCCCCCCTGGCTGTTCTTTTTAGAATGTTCTTCCCCTACCCCCTGGGCTCTCTCGCTCCCCTCTTTTAAGTCTGGGATCCAAGTCCTCTTCTCAAGGAAGCCTGACTGCTCAGTTTACGATGGCGACCTCCACCGCACGCCCAGTGCCTTACTTACGCCTCTGCACACAGCCCCTGGCACTTTCTGGGCGCTGCTGTTTGCTACTGTCACTGCCTCCCTCTCCCCCTGAAAGAATGTAAGTTCCAGGAGAACAAGTAACTTTTATCCACTCACATACCCATACATGTAAGTGCTCAATAAACACCTGTTGAATGAATGAGTGAATGAATGAATGGACTGATTGGTTGATTGATTGATTGAAACAGGCCAAGAGAGTACATCTATAGACCCCATTTG
The DNA here is from genome assembly GCA_004026885.1 of Lyroderma lyra. Classification (NCBI taxonomy): domain Eukaryota; kingdom Metazoa; phylum Chordata; class Mammalia; order Chiroptera; family Megadermatidae; genus Lyroderma; species Lyroderma lyra. The sequence continues at coordinate 28,569 of PVJL010007185.1, forward strand.
GCCCCGGAACCTCACTCTGCAACCTGTGGTCTGGGTGTGCAATCAGTAGGAGCTGCAGCTGTTTGGCTCAAATCTTGGATCACTGCCCCCACATCATCCCTCAACCCACTGTACTATCTGTGGCCACATATTGTGACTTTGTGCAGGCTTCGCGGGCCAGAAGGCAGGTTCAGGTGGATATAGTCTGACTTGGCCAGGCTCCTAACAGAGGCCACAAGGTGCGTGCAGACTGCGTTTGTCGTGCGGCCTCCAGACCCAACGTCAGTAAGAGAGCAGTTTCAGGGCTGCAGATGGGGCTGCTGGCGGTCACAGTGACTTGTAGGCTCAGAGAGAGGCACTGGTCTGAGATGTTCTTTCCTCTGCAGGGGGGCTCGTTCGGCCGGGGCACAGACCTCCAGGGTGACTGTGATGCTGAACTTGTCCTCTTCCTCAACTGCTTCAAGACCTACAAGGACCAGGGGGCCGGCCGTGCAGAGATCCTTGCTGATATGCGGGCACAGCTGGAATCCTGGTGTCAGGATCGAATCCCCAACATGAGCCTCAAGTTTCCAAAGCAGACCAAGCCCAAGGCTCTGCAGTTACAGCTAGTGTCCACGGCCCTAGGGAACTGGACGGACGTCAGCCTGCTGCCCGTCTTTGATGCCGTGGGTGAGATGTGCCCTCCTGTGCCTTGGAAGTTGTAGACATCCCAGGGAACCAGGGAATAGCTACCGGAGTGCCTGCCACCCTCTTTCTGATCCTAATTCCCCTACTTCACTAAGCATGGAAAACTACTATGAGATACCCAGTCGTCATCATCACCAATTCATAACTATGTAGTGCTTTCAAATTTACAAAAGTTTTAATTATAAAATGTTTCAGTTATACGGAAGCCTAGAGACATCACACACCCATGTACTCCGATTACCGTTTAACAAATGTTAACAATCCTCCATATCTGCTTGGGATTTTTTCCCCCCTAAGAAATGATATGTTGAAATTTCCTTTCTTATCTTGAAGGGTTTACTTTATGGTTACTTTTCTAACTTTTTGAGCTGAATCTTAGTTTAGTAACTGTCAGTCTTACTAAATGTAATTAAGGCTCTACATTGCCCTCTGAAATACCACTTTTGCCCCACAGCAAATGCTTTATATGTATAATTTTTATGATCACTCAGCTCTAAATATTTTGTACTTTTAATTATGATGTTATGATTTGTCCTTTCATCCATGAATATCTGGAAGCAGATTTCCAAGTGAACATTTTGGGGATTTGTGTGCTTTGCGCATTTAGTTATCTTTTTCTATTTTTTTCTTGCAATTTATTTTTCAATTACAGTTGATACATAGTATTATACATAGTATTGTATTAGTTTCAGGTGTACAACATAGTGATTCGACATTTATATACTTTTATGAAGTTGATGGCCCAAATAAGTCTAGTAAGTCTAGTAATCGTCTGACACCTTACGTAGTTAGTATAGTATTACTGGTTGTATTCCCTATGTTACCTTTTCCTATTTTTAATTGCTGTCAAAAAATACCCCCTGTATGATATCAGTTCTTTGGAATTTGTTGGCACTTCCTAGATTTCCCACAGTTGAAAAGAGCACACGCTTTCCATTGTTGAATGCAGGCTTCTACACAGATTCTTTAGGTCTGGCTCGTGATCTTTGTTCAGATCTGTATTACCTATTTTTTGCTTATTTGATCTATCAGTTTACAAATGGGATATCTTAAAATCTCTTGCTCTGAATGGAGATTTGTCTGTTTCTCCTTGTAATTCTGAAAAGTTTTTATGTTAATATCTTGAGGTCATGTTATTAAGGAACATGTAAGTGTGTAATTATAGTTTTCTTTGATTGTTCCTTTTATAATTAAATAATAATCTTCATTATTTCTACAAGTTCTAATTGTCTCAAAACCTTTTATCTGGTAGAGTTGTACCAATCTTTTGCTGTGTTTTCCTGGAAATTTTTTCTATTTTTTATTTTAAAGGACATGTTATTAAATTTTTATTGTACCCTTTTTAAGTAACATAAAGCTAAAAGACAAAGATGGAACAAATAATAATAATATAATTTTGAGGGGGTTAATAGTATCTTTGAAGTAATATATCAGACACTAACACTAGGAAGATTGTTTCCTTTTGCTCTTGTATTTTTTGCAGTCTGTGCAAATTAAAATCTATGGACGTGACTGGCGGCACGGTCCCCACTCACCACTGCTAATTTCCAGGTCTTCCTTCTGACAGAAATACCTCCTGTAGTACTTTTTCAGAAAGGGTTTCTGAGTGGCCAGTGTTCTCAGACTTTGTCCAGAAACCTTTCTTTTTCAGCTTCACTCTTGGAGGAAATGTTTGACAGTTGTTTTCCTTCATTTCTAGTGTCTTCTGAGCTGTATGGCTGCTGACAGGGAGTCGGCTGGAGGCTTCTTTCTTTGTTGATGGTGCGCATGTGTGGTTTTGTTTTCCTTTTGGGTAGCTTTTAAGATTTTCTCTAGTCTAAGTGTTCTTCAGTTCCTGATATGTCTGTATATAGATTTTTTATTAGACTGTTTGGAATTTCTTGTGCTTCCTGAATCTGAGAACTCAATTCTTCCTTCAGTTTTGGGGAAATGTCCCCCAATCTGTCCTCAAATATTGCCTCTCCCCTGTTGTCTCTATTCTCTATCTCTGGAACTACTATTAAATGACGTCCCACGTGACCCTCCACGCCGCTTCCCCTCTCTCCTGTCTCCCATCGCTCTGTCTCTCCAGGCTGCCTGCTGCTCAGTCGCTCAAATCTGTCTTCCAGTTTACTCTCTCCAAACGCGTTTAATCTGCTGCCTATCCTTAATTTTTAATAAATCGCAATTTCTTTTTTTTTCACTTGTAGAAGTTCCATTTAGCTATTTCTCAAATCAACCAGTTATTTGCTCAGAGGCTCCTATTCTTTCTTGTGGCTTCAATCTTTCATCTCTTTATTTTTAATCTTTTTGTTCCAGTCTCTCGGGTTGGCTTATTTTCTCAAATCCCTGAAGTGTTCATTCTCCTATTTGTGCTGTTGCCTGATTCTCCCTCATGGTAGATCATTTCCTCATGTGGTTTGTAAGTTTTTGCTGTGAGCTCATCTCTGGGGTATGTGGAGCTATTATTTTCCTGTGCAATTCCTTCTATTCTGACTTGGAGAGATATCCTCAGGGAACCAAGTTTTTATTTTGCTTCTAGCTGAGCTTCACGAGTTTCACTGATTCCCAGGCCAGTTTTACATCAATTGAATAGCCTGGGATTTCCTTACTGTGCACATCCTGATAATTTGGACCTCACATCCACATCTGGCAGAGGATTGGGATCTCAATTTCTCATGGGGGAACTTTTCTTTCCCACCCGCACCCAGAGCATTGACAGCAAGCTTCCTTGAAGCCTCTCTCTGTTAATGGGTGACCCTTTTTAGTCACCTTTCATGGAGAAGGCATCGATTCCAGAGTGCCAGCCTTATAAAAGAGAAGGACGGGGCTCATTCCAGTTTCTTCTCTATGCCTTGTTGTTTCTCTTCCCGGAGAGAATATTAAGTAGCAACAGTTAATGTTTATTGAGCTTTGTTTTAAGCACTTTACACGTAGATTTCATTTGATTCTTACCATAGCTTTATGGTGTAGATGTTATTATCTCCCTGTTACAGATAAGGAAACTGAGACCCGAAGAGGCAAAGCCACACAGCTAGGATTTGAACCCAGAACTGTCTGTCTCCAAAATTCATTCTCTTAACCACTTTGCTACACAGCTTGTTTGGGGTCACGATTACCCACCTGGCAGAGTTAATGCATGGGTTAGTGAAAAATTATTGAAAAGCACCCAGCACATAGTTGGTGCTTTAAAAAAATATAATAGTCCTGATTGTTATTCTATGTTATATAGATTGTGTATTATTGATGGAAACGTTTATAATTGACGTTAAAATATTAAAGGCTGGTGAGTGGCTGGGTGGGGAAATGCTGCTGTCTTCAATTCGAATTGTGTCCTCTGAAGCACTTCCAACATCCACAGGGCCGCTCAGCTCGGGCACCAAACCTGAGCCCCGCGTCTACTCAACCCTCCTTGACAGCGGCTGCCAGGAGGGCGAGCACGCAGCCTGCTTCACAGAGCTGCGGAGAAACTTCGTGAACACTCGCCCAGTCAAGCTGAAGAATCTGATTCGGCTGGTGAAGCACTGGTACCATCAGGTGAGGCCGCCACACGCGCTTGCCTTGTCCAGGAAGCAGTTGCCATAACGGCAGTTGCCTCGGCCAATCAGCTCCTCCCCTACACAAGACAGCTCCCCTCCTTCTCTTTTTATTGGCCATCCGAAGCGGAAGGCCCTCCTCCTCCATCTTGCATATCCTGCGCAGGCGTGGAAGCTCCTGGCTTAGAGTTTTCATCAAGCCCCAAAACCTCCTGACTTGTGGTCGGTTCACGGTCCCTCTCTAGCCCCCTGTTTCATCTTCCTCCACACACGGTCAATGCTTCCCTTGTTCCTCCTCACCCCCCAGCCTTTGCTTCCGCTGGCCCCCCAGCACCATCTTTGCAAGTTGTGCTAAATCCTGAGCATCCTTCACATCTCCCTCACCAAACTCTTCTCTGAATGCCGGCTCGTACTCATGCACTCATTTATTCAACACCTACTGAGCACCGCTACGGCGAGCTGTTGTGATGGGTGTTGGGATACCAGAATGAATATGGGGCGGCCCCCATTTCTGTACGTCTACCCCACACACCCTGTGAGGAAAGACTCTAGGCAGAGACTACCTCTGAGCTAAGTCTCACTGTGTGACCTTGGACAGGTCACTACCCCCGTCTGGACCTCAGTGTATCCACCTGTAAATGGAGAAGGGTGGGCAAGCCAAGCCACCCCAAGGTTCTCCTATTTCTTTGGTTTTGTTTTCCATTTTCCCCTCCTTCTCCAAGTGCTTAGGACCATGCTGAGCACACAGTAGGTCCTCATATCCACCGGTTCTTTCATTGGCCTTGGGTGGCACAGGTTGCAGCTCAAAACAAAGGAAAGCAGCCGGTCGATGCCCCCCTGCCCCCAGCCTACGCCCTGGAGCTCCTGACCATCTTCGCCTGGGAGCAGGGCTGTGGGAAGGACAGTTTAGACATGGCCCAAGGCCTCAGGACCGTCCTGGGGCTGGTCCAGAAGCACCGGCAGCTCTGTGTCTTCTGGACAGTCAACTACAGCTTTGAGGACCCAGCACTCAGAATGCACCTTCTCCGCCAGCTTCGGAAACCCAGGTGCAGACCCACTGCTTCATTTCCTGCTGTGTGTCATCCTTCTCCGCTCTCACCCTGGGGTCACTGTATCCAGGAGGGGTCCCGAGTGGACCGTGGGTGTCCCAATCCTTCTCCCCACTCTGCTTCCTTCTGGACTCTCTGCTAAGTAAGCATAGACACAAGGAGCCCCCAAGGAGGCCAAGGACGGTTTTATTCACACAGTACAATACCATGCCTCAAATTAGGGGGCCACCCAATAGCTTCCGGACCACGGCAGCCAGGCAGGGCCCCTACTACGATCGGGCCAGCCTGAAGGTCCTGACGCTCTTCTCCCTCTCCCCAGCTCCCTGCTCCTTTGCTGACTCCCGCCCACTCTGTCCCCAGGCCACTGGTCCTGGACCCCGCCGACCCCACCTGGAACGTGGGCCAGGGCAGCTGGACGCTGCTGGCCCAGGAAGCAGCGGCCCTGGAGACGCAGGCCTGCTCTAGGAGTACAGGAGGGAGGCCCGTGCAGCCCTGGGACGTGATGGTAAGCGTTGGGGCCCGGAGACGGCAGATGCCGTGGGCACCCGTCCTGCATGCCCTTTCTGTGCTGGTGCACATACCCGCCGCTGCCAGGCGTGTTCGGTGCTGCTGGCTGACAACCACAGCACAGGTTGTCCCATCCCAGCCAGGGCCTGAGTCGCATGGGCACAAAGGGCCACCCTCGTTTCTAGGCAGGACCGGTTTCCTGTGCCAGTGCTCCCTGTGGGTTCAGGCAAAGCTTCCTCCCGCTGGGCCCTCCCCACCCTCTCCTGCAAGCACTCCCCAGTTAATCACGTGCACAAGAATCCCTGTCGCAGGTCCTGCTTTGGGGGAACCCCACTTAATCTGATAGCCATTTGCAGCTCCCCAAAGGATGATTTTACACATTTGTCTCAGGATCTCATAACCAGTGCTTAATACTCCAGACATTCCAGTGAGGTGTGGGTCTTGTTCTCACCGCCATTTAAACATGGGGAAACTGAGGCTGGGTGATGATGGTAGAACCAGAACTTGAACTCTGATCCTCTGATGCTGCAATCTGCCAGCCCGTTGAGGAGAAAAAGAAGATAGAGGAGACAGTGGGAGTCTTGTCTTCATAGGCTAGCAAGGGCCAGGGCCTGGACATTCCTAGGGAATCCGTCCAGAGCTGGCCCTCCCTGGGTTCCCTCTGCAGCCTGCCCTCCTCTACCAAACCCCAGCCGGGGACCTCGACAAGTTCATCAGTGAATTTCTCCAGCCCAACCGCCAGTTCCTGGCTCAAGTGAACAAGGCTGTTGATACCATCTGCTCATTCCTGAGGGACAACTGCTTCCGGAATTCTCCCATCAAAGTGCTCAAGGTGGTCAAGGTGAGTCCCCAGAGAGCTGTGGGCAAAGAGGGTCCTGTAGGCTGGTGATCTCTCCCAGACCCAAGCCAAGCCTTACCCACTGCTCCGGCCCCTGCAGCAACCAGCACAAGGCCACAGATAGAGGAGAAAACAGAACATGGACGGGGTGAATGTCTGAGGGAGGGCCCAGGTGTGCCCACCCAGCTCCTTGTGGTTGCTCGTGATAGGCAACACAAAAGAAGCAAGAAAGGGCTGATATAAATCGAGAGCCCTGGCGTAGCACCGCCTTCAGGCGTAGCCAGATCCAGGAGCCCGTGCAGGGTCATCAGGACTCAGCTTTTCTCCCTAGCTCTTGGCTCTGCCTTCTGTCTTGCACAGGCCCTGTCCATCTGACGGTCCTTCTAGAGAGAGGAATTCTCTTTTCTCAAAATTGAAACAAGTCTTAAAATGGAGTTTCATTGGTCTGACTATATATGCCTTAACTAATCACTAGAGCTAGGGAGACCATGTGCTGACTGGCCAAGCCTGGGCCACATGGTGACATCAGCCCTGTGGCAACCTCATGGGCTTAGTGTGGAGGAGGAATGAGTCCCCCAAGAACACCAGATGCTGAAACCAGAAGGTAGAAAGGATGCTGAGGGTGTACAAAAAAAGTCACATTATCCACTGCCTCAGATACGATCTCAGTTCACAGTTGGAGTCACGGGGAGACACAGGTCAGCTCTGGAAAAAGTGTCAGCCTAGTGTCAGCCAGTGACAAGTCCCAGCCTGGTGACTTGCTGTGTGACCCCAGGCAAACACCTTCCCCTCTCTGATCCTTGCCTCCTTCATCCATAACACTTGAGAACAGTAGCCTGAGTCACTGGTTTCACCTGTGGCTTCACTTACAGTCACAGGGAGGCTTTTACAAACTACACTGTTATCCAAGCCCCCTCCCAAGCAAATTAAATCACAGCCTCGGGGGCAGAGGGGCCAGGCATCAGTCATTTTTAAAATCTCCCCTGCCTCAGGCAGGCTTGAGAACAGACTGCAGGCCTAAAATGGGAAAAGGACCTTCTGAAACCCCTCCCAGCCCCCAGCTGGGATGCACTGAGAAAATTTGCCTTGGTTGAAGGGCCGAAACTCATGTCTTACAGTTCTTTTTCTCACAACAATGCCACGTATTAACCCCACGTTAAAGATGTAAGACAGAGAAGTTAGGTGACTTGCCCAAGATCACAGAGCAAGTTCCTAACTCAGAGTCCAGGCTCCGGCAGGAAGGTGTCAAGCAGTACTTCAAGGGTCCAGCCACCTGCCCTGTCCTCCCCAGGGTGGCTCTTCAGCCAAAGGCACCGCCCTGCAAGGCCGCTCAGACGCCGACCTCGTGGTGTTCCTCAGCTGCTTCAGCCAGTTCACCGAGCAAGGGAACCGGCGGGCCGAGCTCATCTCGGAGATCCGGGCCCAGCTGGAGGCATGCCAGCGGGAGCGGCATTTCGAGGTCAAGTTCGAGATCTCCAAGTGGGAGAACCCCCGCGTGCTGAGCTTCTCGCTGACATCCCAGACGATGCTGGATCAGAGCGTGGACTTTGACGTGCTGCCAGCCTTTGACGCCCTCGGTGAGGTGCCCGGGCACGGTCCCGAGAAGGGGAGAAGCAGGGCAGTGAGGGGTCGTGGTAGTGACCGGGCAGGGCACACCAAGCCACACCTGTGCGTCATCAGCGCGTAGGTGTGGGGAAAGGGCACCTTGTCCTCGTTTACACAAAGGGGCCACGTGGGCTAACGGGCCCTGAGCTGGGTTCTCATCCCAGCGACTCCACCAACACGTGGATGACCTTGAACAAGGGACTCCTCTACCTTGAGCCTCAGTGTATACATATGACAAGGGGGACAGCAGAGGGTCTCAGTCCATCCCCAGCTTTGAGTATGTGTGTGCTACCTCCCCACCTGCCACTGACCTATTCGATCAGTCCGATCAATAACTGCACCTGCCGTGTGCCTGGTACTCATGCAGGCACTGAGGATGAATCCCTGCGCGAAACAGACACAGGTCTCTCTGTATCCGTTAGTGGGGTCTGAGTTCGGACAGGGGGGTGTGCCGGGGGAGGGAATCCCCGGTATCCCGATGTGTTTGGTGCCTGCCTTTTGCAAAACAAGTAGCAAGACTGACCCAGAAATTTGTTAGAATCGGTTCAGTTCCTCAGGTCAGAGAGCGAGAACTTGAACATTCAGGAATGCCTTTAAGTGCGCTGAAAGCAGAAGGATGGTGTCACTTCTCACCACATACGTTTCTGTCACTTGTCCCTTGGTTAGAGATGAGCAAGTGTCAGCTGTTAGACATGTTAGCTCCCAGCTGAGACTTTCTCCCTGGTGGGTACACATGTAGGTGGAAAGGAGACAGAAAAGGGAGTAAGGTGCTATCCATGGCTTCCACACTGGGTCAGGCCACGTCTGTGTTTCACCCAAAAACACCCCGTGGCCTCTGGGTGGGGGCGGGGGCGGACCACCCATACGGAAATCTCAGAAGTCCTTTCGATGGCCCCACCGTGACCCTGGGGACTGAAGCGAGGCTGGCCTTGCCCCTGTCCCCAGGCCAGCTGGTCTCGGGCTCCAGGCCCCACCCTCGGGTCTACGTGGACCTCATCCACAGCTACCACCACGCGGGCGAGTACGCGTCCTGCTTCACGGAGCTGCAGCGGGACTTCATCGTCTCTCGCCCCACCAAGCTGAAGAGTCTGATCCGACTGGTGAAGCACTGGTACCAGCAGGTCGGCACAGGGCCGGGCCGCCCCTGGGCACTTGGCGGGGAGGGGGCGGGCCCAGCCCTGGCTAGAACCCTGGTTGGTGGAGCAGAAAGCTGTGGGACTTTAGTTTTCTTATCTGTGAAATGGGGCCGGCATAACTACGTCACAGGACTTGCTGGGATAATGCCAGGCAGGCATCTGGCACTGTGGGTGCTCTGTTAAAGTTTGAGGGTGGGTTTGCCGGCTCCAAGAGGGTCCCTCCCCATACCGCTTCCTTGCCAGTATGGGCCAATCCATCACGTCTCTCCTTGCCCCCCAGTGCAACAAGATGCCCAAGGGGAAAGGCTCCCTGCCCCCCAAGCACGGGCTGGAACTCCTGGCGGTGTACGCTTGGGAGCAGGGCGGCCAGGACTCGCAGTTCAGCATGGCTGAGGGCTTCCGCACCGTCCTGGAGCTGGTCACCCAGTACCGCCAGCTCTGCATCTACTGGACCATCAACTACAACAACGAGGACGAGACCATTAGGGACTTCCTCCACCAGCAGCTTCAGAAGCCCAGGTTCCGCCTGCACCCCCCTGCCCCCCAGTGTCCCAGAGCCTCCGATCCGGGCGAGCTCCCTCTCTTCCTACCTCCTCAGGGCACAAAGTCTGCTTTCTAGAGCTGACCTCCTTTCTAGAAGTGATATCCTTAGCCCCTGAGGGACAGGCAGGCACTTTCCTGGTCACCTATGAGTGGGGTTGCCAGACGAAATGCCGGACTCCCAAGTTCAATTTGAATTTCACATAAACAGCGAATAATTTTTACGTATAAGTATGCCTCATGCAGTAGTTGGGATGTAGTTACGCTTTAAAAGAACCCTTACTCATGGTTTATCTGAAACTCAAATGTAACTGGGCGTCCTCTGGATGTGTTGTTAAATCTGGCGACTACCTGTGAACCCCCCAGGTACCATGAGCATGCCTCATTCTGTGGGATGTTGCCCACCTCTGACATGCTACCGAGATAACAGGGCCGCTTTCATGAATTCATGATGCGTCGTCCCTAGTCAGTGGGAGGTGGCCATGTAGAGTGTTGTAAAGGACTCTGAGGCTATGAATCGGATCAGCTGAAAAGAGTGGCCTCATCAGTCAGTGATGTCTACCACGGATGTGGGAGGGGAGAGCGGTAGAGCCAGTGCTGTGGTTGATTAACAATGCCTTACATGCAGAAGGGGCAAGCACGGTTGATTAGTAATGCCTGCCCGGATGCAGAATGTGGGAGGGGCCCCTGTTAGCTTATTTTCTACGCTGCCCTTTAGTGTGTGTACCAGGAGCCCAACAGAGTCTCTGGGCCCTGCCCCTGCCCCCTACAGAGTTTTGGGTGAGGGAGGAGAAGAGTCCAGCCAGTCCCACAGGGGGACACTCAGATGTTGCCAGGAATAAGGCTGACCCTGGATGGGAATTGCAGGCCTATCATCCTGGATCCAGCTGACCCAACAGGCAACCTGGGCCACAATGCCCGCTGGGACCTGCTGGCCAAGGAAGCTGTAGCCTGCATGTCCGCCCTGTGCTGCATGGGCTGGGATGGCACCCCAATCCAGCCATGGCCGGTGAAGGTGAGAGACCTGTGGTGCAGCAGGGACCACCCTTTGTTGGGGGGCAGTGTGGTCAGGGGAGGGGCATGACTCCTTCCAAAGGGGCAGGGCCCAGTCAGGGCCCAGGTGTTCCCCCACGCCTCCATGTCCTGTTTGTGCAGTCTTGGCTTCTCCAGGAAGGTTAAGGGTGACTAATGTCTCCTGTCACCTTCCACAGGCTGCTGTGTGAAGCCCAGAAAATCAGTGGTCATACTGGATGGACAGATGGACACCAGCCCTCAGCATGGGGAGGCTCAGGGGCACTTGCCGTGTGTGTGTGTGTGTGTGTGTGTGTGTGTGTGTGTGTGTGACAGAGAGAGAGAGAGAGAGAGAGAGAATCCACTCTACTCCTCAGTCCAGCCCCCAACTGATGTTTCTACCTCCCAGCTCTGCTCTCTCCTCCCGGCAGCCCTGCTCATCCAGCCCAGCTCAGCGCCATTGAACTCCCTTTGTATCAGATGGGCACCACCCATCCCATACACGCCCCTGCCTCCAGCGGCCTATGCACTGGGATCCATACTCCCTGGATTGGCTGCAGCCTGGCTTTCTAGCTTCTTCATCCCCCTTAAGACTCTGTTCTCACCTGCATCCCACACTGTACCCTGCCCCTGCGGAGAAGGTCCCCCTCCTCCCTGACTTCTCTCGGCCCGCCCACACCAGCTCATATCCCCAATCCAAGAACTTGTCATGGGGATGACAGTTTTCTTCTCATTTGTCAGCCACTCTCAGTTGGTCATGGCTGCCTGGAGCCTTATGTTTGGAAGGATTCTGAAGAATGGAAACATAGCTAGGAAGAGTGACCTAATCAATTAGTGATGCCGTAGAGGAAAGTAGTGGCATGTGTGCCGTGATTGATTAGCAATGTCTGATCTGGATGCGGAAGAAAGGGCTCACAGACCCCACAGTGTAGGTCTGGGCTATTGAGAAGCTCTCTGATCTCGGCTGCTAGCAGGAGGACATGCCCAGATGGCGAGCTTTGTCTACCACAGACACCGAGAGAGGGCCCCTCTGCTTGGACACTTCACTGGATGCCCCTTCATCGGAGACCTCCTTTTGTTTACCCCTTCCTGTTTCACTCAACCCCCAGTTTGCATATCTTGGTACCTGTATATATAGAATGAGGGGCAAATGTGAAGTACTCTGGGTGAGCATATAAGGGAGTTCTTTGGACTCACCTTGCAAATTGTCTCAATGTTTCCAATCATTTCAACGTCAAGTATTTAAAAAATACTAACAAATAAAGCACAGACTTTGGAATCAGGGAGTATGGAACTAGAACCTAGTCACACAACTTACTGTGTGACCTTGGGCCAATGTTTCCACCTCTCTGAGTCTCCCTATTTTCACCCCTGCCGGGCCGACCTCTTGGTGTTACCCAGACCACCCAGATGCCTGTCCCATGTCGGTGCCTCCAGTGCTTCTCAGCAACAGGTATAACGTGGGGCTTCCCACGCCCCTCCTCGGGGTCACTAATGCGCTAGATTGGCTCCCAGACGGCGGGAAGACAGGGTGACCAGACGTCCCGCTTTAAGCGGGACAGAACACTACGGCGCTGTCCCCTGTCACATGGGGAACCCACCTATTCGATCACCGTGTGTTATAAAGCCTACACCTCGGGTGAGGGCTGTCTTCCCGTCTCGCCCACAGGGGAAAGGTTGGGGACGGGGAGAGGGTTCTGTGACCCCCAATTCCCCGCCTCGCTTCCTCCATCCCCGCGGGCTTCCTAACGACTTCACGTATAATCTTACTTTGAACGTGTCAGCCCACCGGCCCTCCCCCCACGACAGCGTCGTGCACCCGCAGCCACGCCCATCCCGCCCGCGCCGCCCACCGCCTCTGCCTGAGTGGCTCCTCCCGCGCCCCTGCTGGGGCAGCCTGCTGCCCCCTTGTGGTACTGGCCCGGAATTACCCGAGCAGCCAGCCGGAAAGTCCTAGAAAGGCGGTGGTGGCGCTTCCCTCCGTCTCGCGGCCGCGTTCGGGTGTCGCGGGCGACGTGTCCATCCGCTGACTGCGGCCTGCGACCTTAAACAAACAGAAGCGCGAGCGACTTTCCCTCCGCCGCGAAGTCCGTGAGCGCCGGAGCCGGAGACACCCGCGACGTGCTCACCTGCCCGCCCCGCCTGCGCTTTCCGCGCTCTGGTGGCGGCGCGTGTAGCTCTGCTGCTGCCTTACGGGCTGGCGCGTTCTCGGCTGCTGCTTGCCGGGCACGCGGGAGTAATCGTAATAACACATCCCAGCATCGGAAGGTGCACGGACGGTCCAGCGGCAGCTGTATCCGTGTCTCGTCCATGACCTCGTGTTTTCCTCCAAGTTCGGACATGAGTGAAGAGGAAAAGAAAAATTGGTGACGAAGAAATAGAAAGGGCCTTGCAAGAAGATAGTGAAAGTGACAGTGAAGATGACGATGACACGGAGGATGAAGCAGAGGAGGACACCGGCGATGTAGTGTATCAGCTGAGCCATCTCCATCCAGGAGCAGAGCGTCCGCCACGCTGCCACCTTGGCGTGCGATCAGAAATGTGACAGACTGTTCTTTCCTGAATCAGCCTCTGCTCCGGACTTTATCAGAAAACACAGGGTTCTCGGTTTGGGCCATTTAGAATCGTATGGATATTTCACTACATTTTTTCCTTCATCTAGTTTTGAATTTGTTGCCAATGAAACAAACAGATATGCTGAAAGCATTCTACCTCGGACTGAAAACCTCTCGCCCAGGTCTAGGTCTCACACGTGGCAAGATGTTAGTGACCGATTTATGGAGGCGTTTGTGGCTGTCGAAATTGGGAGGGGGTTGGCACACAATCCAACGTTAGAGTCACACTTTCAGGGTAGCTAGTGGTTGACTCCAACTCCTGGTTTTATCACTGATTTTAAGAGGAATGAGTATCTACTAATTAGGTCCTTCCTGCATTTTTCCAATAATGATGGTGAATCTTCAAAGACTGATTGGCTTTCAAAAATCAAGACAATAATAGCTTTATTGGAAGATGCATATATGTCTGCCTATGATAGCAATGAGGAATTGTGTGTGCTCAAGTCCATGTTGAAAGTCAAGGAGCGTCTGTATCTTCCCAGTAAACCAGGTACAGAGCGGGCATAAAGATTCGGTCACTCTGTGATTCATGCACAGGATCTCTGTGGTGGTCTGATGTCTGTGCAGGCAAAGGTTCATCTCAAGACAGTAAAGTTGATTTGGGAGCAAGGGTGGTGTCCAGCTTGCTAAATGGAGTTGAAGGCAGTGGGCATGGTTTATACAGAACCTTGTGAGAGTCTAAGAGTGAAAAGAATTGGAGCATGAGGTACAGTGCATGCCAATAGGAGAGGACCACCTTCAGCCATGAGGATTTGCACGCTGAAGCGTGGTGACCTCCCGGTGACATGGGAAAATCGCGGTTGATAATACTCGCCTGCACTTGGCAGGACACAGGGAGTTAACATGATCTCCACTGTTGGGAATGGTGGTGTCAGATCAAAAAGCAGAGTGAGGACTGTGTTAAAACCAAATACTCACATTCTACACAGCTCACTTATGAGTGGAGCTTATTATTTTGATGAACTCTGTGTCACTTATCCTTTTGATGGGAAATCTAGGACATGGTATCAAACCATACAGCATCTGGGAGTTCCCTGGTGGTGTAGTGGCTAAGGCTTCGGCGCTGTCAACGCTGTGGCCTGGGTTCGATTCCCAGCCAGGGAGCTACCCAGATACCAAAAACAAAAACAAAAACAACCATACGGCATCTTCTCGTTGACGTGGCTCTCGTAAGTGGCCAGATACGTCACATTCGAAACCCTAACAATAACCTGAGCCAGTGGAAATTCAGGGGGAAAGTTAGAGAGGGCTTATGAGATGGATTTGCAAGAAAAGATGGAAATAAGAGGGGTTGCAGGATGTCTGCACCAAAGAAACTAGGCCGACAGAGCGCTGTTTCCCTGGGCTGTGAGGAGGCGAGAAAGCAGCCCGATCGCCGGCCGGGCAGCCCCGGGCCCTCGCGGCGCGGGAAGCGGGGAGGTGTTTGCTAACGGAAAGCACCCACCTGCTGTCGTGTTGTTGCTCGTTTGGAGAATTAGCACTCAAAGTCAAATATAAACAATCCCGTCAGTGTTCCCGAAAGGAAGTTCGGAAAGCAGATGTACATTTTTCTGTATGTTTGTGTTTTCCAAGAGTGAATAACGATAGGAAATGTTTACACTTTAATGTAATCATTGATTTTAATATAATGTACCACCTTACTTGTATTTACCTTCAAATACACTGTAATTATTATAAAATTGTTATTCAGGTGAAACTGTTTCAAGGACTTTTCTCCATTTATAGGATTTTTAAATTGCTTTTCCTGTGGCTTGCACGATCCACGACAAAGGTTTTTTGTATGCCACATTGTGTAAAAAAAAATTTTGTAATCAGTTTTTTATGTCCTCAGTGCCATTAGATTCTAATTTATCTATACTCAAATCTAATTGATGCCACTTCATATGTTTTGAGTATTCTTTTGCTAAAATTCAACATAATGGTAAACTTATTACCATATAACAAATATTTAAAATAAAAATGTCATTTATATACAAAGCAGCTAAAAATGTTATTTTTAAATGCATAAAATAGTCAAAACTTTCTAATTTTTGTGGCTTTTTGACACATTTTGGAAAAAAAAAACCTTGAAGTCAACACAGTGAAAGGGTTAAAGCCACTGTAGTGTGGTTAGAGGAGGAGGAGGATTCATTTTGAATCGTGATCCGTGCAGTGAGGCATCATCAAACAATTGGTTAGTTCACAGGTGGCCGACCTTCTCGCTTCCCTGGGCCACACTGGAAGAACTGTCGTGGGCCACACATGAACTACACTCACACTAATGATAGCTGAGGAGCTAAAAAACAGCCACAAAAAAAAAGTCTCACAATGTTTTAAGAATGTGTGTTGGGCCACATTCAGAGCCGTCCTGGGCCGCAGGTCGGACATGCCTGCATTCCTGTCATGATCGTTAACTCTCACAGCAGCAGAGGAGGAAAAGCCGAGCAGTGGCTCTAAAACAACTTCGTTTCCTTTCAATTTAGCGTCCCACAAGCCTGGGGACACTGGACAGATGCACTGGATGAATCCACGGTGGAATTACTGAAATCATTCTATGCTGTCCATTCCAGAAACACGTCCTTCCCATTGACCTCAAATTGGACCAGCAGGGATTTAAGTCTCTGAGGTCTGTAGTCATTCCCACTTTGAAGACTATCCCTATTAAAATGTGAGCCTAGGAGATCCTCAAAAATAAATGGAACTGTGTTTATAAGAGACTTAATATTAAGATGACAATACTACTCAAAGTATTCAGTGCAATTCCTATCAAAATCCCAATGATATTTTCTTTAGAAATGGGAAAACTCATCCTAAAATTCATATGGCATTTCAAAGGACCCAGAACAGCCAAAACAACCTTTAAAAAGAGGAATAAACTTAGAAGACTTATACTTGCCAATTTCAAAACTTGATACAAAGCTACAGGAGTCAAAACAGTATGGTGTCTGCATAAGTACAGACATATAAACTGATAGAATAAGAGTGGAGACCCCAGAAATGAACTCACATTTGTGGTCAATTGATTTTCAACAAGGATGCCAAGATCATTCAATAGAGGAAAAAAATGACCCTTTCAACAAGCGATGCTGAGAAAACTAAATACCCACATGCAAAGAATGAAGATAGAACTTTATCTTCTACTCCATTTAACTCAAACATGATCAAAGACCCAAATTTTAAGAGCTAAAACTATAAAACTATTAGAAAAAAAGGGGAGAAAAATCTTCATGACCTAGCATTGGTTTCTTAAATATGACACCAAAAGCACAAGCAACAAAAGGAAAAAAAATAGCTAAACTGGAATTTATTAAGATTAAAACCATTTTGCATCAAAGGACACAGTCAAGAGAATGAAAAGACAACATACAGAATGGGAGAAAATGTTTGCAAATCTGATAAGGGTTTAAAATTCAGAAAATAGAAAGAACTCTAACTTAAACTCAACAGCAAAAAGACAAAAGCTCAATTTTATAACAGGCGAAGGAGTGGAATAGACATTTCTCCCAAAAAGATATAAAAATGGCCAATACAGAGATGAAAAAATGCTCAACGTTATTAGTCATTAGAAAAATGCAAATCAAAATCACAATGAGATGCCATTTCACACCAGATTGGCTATAATGTTTGTTTGGTTTTTTTTTAAGGGAAATAGGTGTTACAGAGGATATGAAGAAATTGGAACCCTTGTACATTGTTGGGATCATAAAACGGTGTGGCTGCTATGAATAGAGTCCGGCAGTTCCTCAGACAGTTACGTGGAACATTTCCATGCGACCCAGCAATTCTACCCCAAAGAGTCGAGAACAGGCACTGGAACAGGCTTGTAGAGAAACGTTCAGAGCAGCGTTGTTCACAGCAGCTACAAGGTGGAAACGACCGAAGTGTCCTTTAACAGCTGAACGGCACGTAATTCAGCCGTAGGACAAAGGAAGCAGTGGCTCACGCTACATCGTGGGTGGACCTGGAAAAATTATGCTAAGTAAAAGCAGCCGGACACAAAAAGACAAATATTGTATGATTTCACGTCTATGGAATAGCTAGAATAGGCAAATTCAGAGACAGAAAGTAGATGAGAGGCTCCCAGGAGCTGAGGGGAAGAAATAATGGAGAGTTCCTGCTTAATGGGTACAGATCTTACGTCTGGGATGATTTGGAAATGGACAGACATGACAGGTCCACAGTATTGTGAATGTAATTAAAAGTAGTCATTGTCACTTCAAAATGATTAAAATGGCAACTTGTATGTTATATAATTGTATATATTTTCTACCACAATAAAATAAAAATTAGAAATAAATAAGTGGCACTGGGAAAAGGCCACTTCATTGAATTTACGTGAAACAAGAACCAAAACTGTCAGTCAAAATGATCAGTTCGTTGGTGAATGCTTTTAGGGCTTGAGGCCTTTGCTTCCCCAAGCCCGAGCCCTTACACGTAGGGGAAACGACGGGCACTCACCTGAGCCTGTCAGCAGACAGGGCCAGTGCCGTAACTGGCAGAGACCAGGGCGAAATGGAAATGCAAGATCCCTTGTTCAACCACCATGACGAGTTTCAAGACTGGGACGTCAGAGCACGAAGCCACGTAGACCTCTGAGTGAGGCCCCCGCGGAGCTGGCCCCGGGCAAGCGCAGAAGCGCGAGGGGTAGGAGGGTCGCCCCCCGCTGCCAACCCATTCGAGTACCCGGGGCAGACATTGCTGCTGACTGAGGCAGCGGCCATTCCCAACGCCTTTGCACCCGGCTGCTCTTGCTGCTAAAAACTGGGCTCTTTCCAGCCTCCATGTTGGTGAAGGGAGGCCCAGTCTGCCGGGGGCTTCGGAAAGCTTTTGTTTTCCTGACAAAAGCGTCGGCCATCACAGCCCAGGTCTCCCTGACTTTGCCTTGCGCACGCTATCAAGTCTGTAGCTGCAAGAGCCATGCAGCAAGGATAAGGGACAAGCATGAGACCCAAAGGCCAGCACACTGAGGATGGCGGTACAGGACAAGCACGGGTCCTCAGGGACAGGTGAATGGCCGATACAGACAGCACCTGCCCACTTCCAGACGTCTTGTTACTTGAGGAAAATGCCCCCCAGCTAATCTGGGTACCCAACAACCTCCCGCACCCCACAAACTACTCCTCAGGATTCAAGTTCTGTCTCCTCTCGGTGCCACAGCCACCACAGCCACCCACCTGTCCCCACCCTCACACCATACCCCACACGCAGTGCTCACTGCAGCGCTATGCACAACAGCCAAGAGGTGGAAGTATCCCACGTGTCCACCAACAGGGTAAACAGAGTGTGTACGTACCAAGGCCTATTACCCCGCCGTAGGCTGGAAGGAAATCATGACACATGCTACGACGTGAAGGAATCTTGAAGTTAAGTGAAAAAAAAAAAAAAAAACAGTCATAACAAAAAAGACAAATCCTTACAAATCCACTTGCATGGAGGATCTAGAGCACCACATTCACGGAGACGGAAAGTAAAACGGTGGGTGCCCCTGGAGAGGAGGAGGGGGAGTTCGTGCTCCAGGGCCAGAAAGGTTCGGTTTTGCAAGATGAAAAAGTGCTGGAAGTTGGTTGCACAACAATGTGAATACACGTAACACTGATGAACTGCACAGTTAGGAACGGTTACGACGGTAAATTTTACATCATGCGTTTTGACCGCAATGAAAATAAAATACACCACCTGGAAATCAGGGATTTCCTCCAGCGTTTGCGCAAGCTGGCCACCAGGGGGCGCTGTGCACCCAGCCCAGGCTCCTGTCCGCGCCGTTTCTGAACGGCGAGAGCAGCACTGGGGTCCTGGGGAAAGAGCTCCTCCGCTCTCCCGCCGGTTCCCAGATGGACCGGTTCTGCATTAGTCCCCAAGCTGCGCCACACTCCTGCCACATCCCTGTCCCACCTGTCTTTCTCTGAGTCCCTTCCCTCAGTGCTGGAGACACAGCAGTCCCGGATGGAGTGTGCCCACCCTGCCCAGCTGAGCGAGGTGACAAGGACTCACCTGCCCCCAGGTTACCGGAAGATGAGGGATCACGTCGATGGAAATGAGTCAGAGACCTCATCCCAGGGGCAAGAGCTTCAAGGTCGACCAGGCGTGGGTGTGTCTGGCTCAGCTGCTCACTGTGTGTGTGTGTCATAACCTCCCTGGGCCTGGGCCTCTTCATCTGTAAAGCCTGTCATAATACCTGGGAGGGGTGAAAGAGCTTAATAAAACCCCCGGTGCCCTGAAAGCACTCCACGAACGGGGCAGTCACGGCTCCCTGCCCGCGCCGATGACGGCCCCCGAGGTTTCCTACTGCTCACATGCCCTCCCCGGGGCCTACCTTCTGCTAAGCAACTTCTCCTGAAGAAACAAACCTGCACCATGACCTTCTGGCCACAAGGTCAGCGATTTAACCTAGAAGGACTCACCTGTAACTCGGGTTCCAAGCAACAGAAACCCGGTTAAACCACCTCAAGGAAACAGAAGTGTCTTTAGGAATCCAATAAACATTGAAGAGCAAAGCGCTGAGAAGAGCAGATGGGTTCGGGGCTCCTTGGGGGGCCCTGGACTGTCTTCGCTCTCTTCCCCTGTCTCTGTCTCTGTCTGTCTCTCTCTCTCTCTCCCCCTTCCTAAGCCTGCTTTATTCCTCCCCTCCATGCAGGGCATCCCCAGGCCATGTGCCCACACTCACTCGCTCCAGCCCACGGACCTCACTACCATTCCTGGAGCATGCCAACCAGTCTCCCACCTCAGGGCCTTTGTGCTTGCTGTGCCCCCTGCTTCCTACATGCTCCCCTAGGTCTCCCCATGGTTCACTCCCTCCCTCCCTCAAGCCCTGGCTCAGCTATAGCTCAGTGGGGTCTTCCTTGACCACCTGATTGAATATTGCCAACCACCCCCACCCCAGCATGCTCTAGCCCCGCCCCTTTTCCTTTACACTTGGTTCACAAAAAAAGGGGGGTTAAGCACAATCTCCTTGGTTCATAACCCACTCTCATTAGCTTTTAATGATTAATTTAATAGTGTAATAACTGTGAAACGACCACCCAAAACAAAAACTAGAATCTTGACAATAGCTTACATCTAACCATAGGGTTCCCCCACCCCAGCATCACATCCCCCACCGCAATCCTCATCCTGAACCCCATATTTAGTCTCCCCGTTTCCTTTGTATAATTACTGCACGTGTGCACGTGCAGTTTTAGTTGCTTGTGACTTGGTAGCAAAGGGGTCACGTTTCGGGCGTTTTCCATTGGCCGGTCTATTCGGACGCGCGTCCACGGCGTGGTGTGTGGCTACAGTTCCCTCGCACTGACTGCTGCGTAATATTTCTGGTCGGATGTTTTTCTCTTGCCGGACAAGCCCCGTAGGGGTGTGTGTAACACCTCACCGTGGGAATGTACTCATCTGCTCCCTCACAGATGGGCGTTCGGTCTGCTGCTCGGTTTTGGCCACTGCGCACGGCGCCCCGTGAGTGTCCTTCCTCCTTGTTGGAGACGCGACTCTAATTCAGCCCGCAGTTTCAGTCCGCCCCGCCCCAACCCAGGGAAACCAAGGGAGCACTTGGCCCCAAAACGACCGATGCCTGGAAGCCCAGGCCAACTAGATCAGAGTCTCTGAGGGTGGGCTTCCCCTTCAGGATCCCGCCATGACTCTTAGGGTAAAGCCCCCAAACCCATGCTGGGGTTTACGAGGCCCCGCTCCCTTCTCTTCCGGTGCTCACCCTGCTCCATCTCAGCCGCCACTCCGGCCTCCTCTGTCTTTCCCACCTCTGGGCCTTTGCACGTCCCTATCCCCTCTGCTCTCCTCTGCTTAGCCACATTAAGACTATGGATCCTTCGGGGAGTAGCTGAAATGTCACCTCCTCCCTGGGTCCTGAGACCCAGTGGGATCTGTGTAAGAGGCCCTGGTGATACCCTGAACCTCTCCTTCGTGGCTCTTGCAAAATGCTGTAATCACCTTCTTTGACCCGTGTCTCGCTCTCCCATTAGACTCTGAGACACACGAGAAGCGTGCTGGTTTGGCTGTTGCCATGTCTCAGTAGGTAGCCCAGTGCCTGGCAGGTGGGTGGGGTCCGGGATTTGGGGGCTGGAGGGATGGACAGACAGGTGAGTGACTAGATGGGCGGATGGATGGTTGGGTAGGAGAGAGGGAGGGAGGGAGAGAGGAAGGGAGGGAGGGAACTTGCACAGATCGATGTATAGATGAGTGGATGGCTGGGTGGATGGGCGGCTAAGAGAACAAAAACATGACTTCATCTCTTTCCGCCATCTTTCCGTGCTGCCATAACGGTGCACGGGACGTCCCCGTGATGTACTCAAGAACGGGTCGCCGAGAAGCAAGGCCAACTCCAAACTCCTCTAGGTCCTGCGCCAGAGGCCTCGTCGGCTTTCTAATGGTGATGATGAAGCGTGGTTACCCTGGCGGATTGAAATCCCTGACGGTGACAGAGCGAGAAGATCGTCGCCCACCGCACACGCAGGTTACCTAAGTGCGATCAGCCCCGGATCCGACGGGGGACGCGAGGATCTCCAGAACCGGCAGAACAACTTCCCATTTCATCTGCTTGATGTCACTGCACTGAAGCCCTGAGCTGGTGTCCTGGCCGAGCAGAAGTCCCGGGATCCCTGGGGGTGTAACGCCTACGCGTGCGCACAAATTTGTCCTCCCGACTGAGTGCGTGTGTCCTAACGGCTTCTCCATCGGTGTCTGAGCCGTGGCCCAGGGGACGGCGGGCTCCTTGAAGGCCAGGTTCCTCCCCCGCCTCGGAGTCCCTTTGCCACGTCGGGGGCGTGGGAGGCGCAGAGGGCCTGGGAGGCAACTCCCGCTCCGCGACTCGCTCCAGCGGGGCCCAGCTCACCTCTCTCCGCTGCAGGACGTTTCCCGTCTGTAAGATGGGGACAATTGTACCGACCTCGTGGGGCCGTTGGGAAGAATTGTATTAAGTACGTGCCTGGCACGTCACAGGCACTCGATACATGGTAGACACCACGAGATGGCCACCAAGCACACCACACAAGGCGAAAACAATGTGGTCCCTGACCTCATGGCTATGTCGCTCTAACAGGCACAGCACTGAGATGGCTAATTGTGCTACAGGGTGTCACATCCAGGTATGGACAAAGGAACACAGGGAAAGGAGTTCAGGGAAGTCTTCCCAGAGGGGGTGACATTTAGTCAGACCTTCAATAGCATTATACAGTTTGGTGTCTTGGGCTCATTTTTCCAACTTCCTGCTAAATTTCCATGTGACCTTGAACTACTCTTTGCCCCCACGCTGGGGTCCCCAGATCCCTTTAAGGCTGTTGCTGAATCTTTTGGATCGCAGCCTCCTTTGAGAAGAGTATCTGAAAGCCAGAGCCCTTCTGGCTAGAAAAATGCACAGACAGAAGTCTGTAACTGGGGAGAGGGTCTTCATGGACCGCCCCCCGCCCCAAAATCCATCAGTGGACCCTAGGCTAAAATCCCAGCACTCCATGATCCCGGTTGGAGCGTTAGCACTGCAGAGCTGACCCTCAGACAGAGCTTCCCTCTTTAGTCTGCAGCAGACGCAAGCAAGCAGATGCATTGACCCGAGCTGGAAGGCCCATGAGGCCCGGGCAGAGCGGGGCCTGGGGAGGGGAGGCCACTCCAGCTGGGCCCGGGAACTGGAGCCCGGTTCTGGGAAAGCGCCCCGAGCAGCCTGCCCTTGACCTCGCCTAGTCTATCACCATCTGCCCTGGGGAGGAAGAGGCGCGTGGGCCGCCCTGGGCAGGCTCCCAAACAGGCTGCTGCCCCCCGCCTGCTGCCCAGGCTGGAGTTCCCGGACACATCCTTCATCGCCCTAATCCAAACGCCCGCAGGTCCCCGGTGGTCCGGCCCCTCCCGGCTGCTGTGTGTCCTCAGCGGCATCCAGCTTGCCAGAGGAGGGGGAGCTGGCCACCCCATGGACGCTGGAGCTCCTGCATCCCCTCCCCCCCTTTCCATCCAGCCAGCCCTCGTCCAGCAGCTATCGAGCACCTAGAGTTAGTGGGCATCTGTGAATGAGATAGCAGGAGACCTGCCCTTAGCGTCCCCCAAGGTCTCTACCTGCTGACCGCTGCCCCCGGCCCCCCACCTCCACCCCGCTGGGAGACAGGATGCTGTTGCTATCCCACCCCCTCACCCCCCACCCCCGGAGCAGGCCGGGCTCTGGGGACGCGGGCTCTGGGTTGGTGCCTGCCACCTAGGCTGCTGTGTGACCCTGGCGCTGGTTCTTATCCTCTGGGCCTCAGTCTCCCCTGTGTACACATCAGACTCCGTGGTCTCCCTTCTGCTCTGTAAAGGGCCTTGCCAGCTCCTCCCCGCCTGCTCCCCAAAGCAGTTGAAGGAGAAGAGAAGCTACCCTCGCATGCGTTAAGGTCCTTCTCTAGACAACCCCCGGGTCTATGCACTCATTCATTCATTGAGCACCTAGTGTGCGCCAGGCCCTGGCCGGGCAACAGGAATGTAAAGCTGATTAGAATTCAAGCAGGCGACGCACAGACACCCCACTCTGTGTCTTGAGCCCTGCTCAACTTCAGGACACCTCCTGAGGTCCTCGGTGGGCCTAGAGGAGGATTTGGGGCGCCCAGCGACTCGTGTGTCAGCGCCTTGGGCGCCTACGGCCGCGGTCTGTCTCCTCCCCTTCCTCCCTCTCCGCCCCCGCCCCTCCCCGGAGCGCGGCCGCGGCCGCCTCCCACCCGCGGGATCCCGGCGGCCGGCTCACGCGTCCGTCGGTCGGCGGCGTAGTCCGTCCGCGCGCAGAAAGCCCCGCGTCCCGGCGCGCGGCGGCCGTGGGCCCGGGAGGGCACGGGCGCGGAGGCGGGACCGCGGCTCCCTCCCACTCCGGGGGGAGCCCGGGAGGCGGCGGCGCCGAGGCGCGAGCCTGGGCTCGAGGCGGAGCCGGAGAGAGGCGGTGAGAGCGCGGGGTGCTGAGGGACCCCACCCCGGCTCTTGCGGGGGCCCGCGCGCGCGCTTCGGGGAGCTCTAGGCTAGGCGGAGGGGGCTGTGATCCCCGGGGCGGGAGGCGGCGACCGTGCAGCTCCCGGCTTCGCCTCCTCCGTGGCGCGACCCCCGAGGGGCCCTGGGCCGCGCCTGTAGCACCGCGCATCCCCGCGCATCCCCGCGCACCTGCATCCCCCGCCGGGGCGCGGGCCCCGGGGGGAGGGGGTGCTGGGGGAACTGAGCAGGGGGAGCCGGGGCGAAAATCGCGGCCCCAGCCCCAGCCCTCCCTCCAGGCCTGCCCCAAGGGAACGCGGGCAGCGACCACCTTTAGCCCCCTGGTCGCCACCCCCCCCCCACATCGGTTCCTCATTGTTCTCAGCCGATCGCTCTCCCGGGAAGGGGGAGGGGGTGCCGCGTTCTATTCTTAAAGGGCCTTCTCCCCTCCTTGTGTCCCGGCAGGTCGCGAGCACGAGTGGGGTGGGGCGTGCCCACGGGCCCCCGCCCCCCTCGGTGCCCCTCGCAGCTCCGGAGCCGCAGCCCGGGCCGGCGGGCCGAGGACACGCGCCGCACCCCTCCCCCGTGCTTTCTTCAGCTACCCGGGCCTTCCAGGACACCCCGTGGGGCAGGGACCAGGGGGACAGGGACGCCCCCTTCAGCTGGAACCGTCGAGGGGGGGCGGACCCAAGACAAGGCAGGCAGCCCCGCTGGGTCCGGCGCGGTGTCTGGGACGCAGCTGGTAGCGCAGTGGGCTGGCTGGGCGCCGCGGAGAGCGGCGGGCTGGGGCCCGGCCTCCTGGGTGACAGGCCTGGCGCCGCCCGGAAAGGACGGGAGACCGGACCTAGCGTAGTGGCGGCCGCCTCACTCCGGTCCGAGAGCCGAGGACCCAAGGAATTTGGAGCAACGTTGTCCCCATCATAAGAAAGACACGCGCTTTGCAGAGCAGCACCCTTTATGTGAGACGGCTGCGGGGCAGGGGCGCCAGGAGCCTGAGCCCCCCGCAGTCGGTTAGCTGAGGCCTCTCCGTGAAGGGGCCACCAGTCCTTGCTGCTCCCGGGGGAGAGAGGAAGTTCCCTGCCGGCTCCGGGCCCAGGAGGAGCTGGGCCAGTAACAGTGGGGTCCTGGCCCCTGAGGCAGCAGCGGCCATGTCCCGGCCAGGCCAGGGCGTCCTGATGCCGGTGAACGGGCTGGGCTTCCCCCCGCAGAACGTGGCCCGGGTGGTGGTGTGGGAGTGGCTGAACGAGCACAGCCGCTGGCGGCCTTACACGGCCACCGTGTGCCACCACATCGAGAACGTGCTCAAGGAGGATGCCCGCGGTTCCGTGGTCCTGGGGCAGGTGGACGCCCAGCTGGTGCCCTACATCATCGACCTGCAGTCTATGCACCAGTTCCGCCAGGACACAGGTGAGTGGAGCCGGCGCCCACCCTACCCCACCCACCAGGCCCCGGGTGAGACGCAGACGCCACCAGCATCACGACCACAACACCACCTCCCCCGGTGGGGTGCGGAAACCCCCCAGCATCCCTGGGGAGGGAGCCGGGGACTGCAGGGAGGCCAATCTGCCCATCCAGCCTCCCCACGCTCCCCCAGAGGGACAGCCCGGCCTGGGCCAGCTTAAGACTTCGGTCCCCGGCCTCTTACATTGGTCGTTGCGTCACGTCTCTTAGACTCAGTTTCCTCGTCTGTAAAATGAATGCATCACTCCCACAGCTGTGTGAGGACTGAATAAAATCGTGCTCACTGGGCACAGGACCTAGAAGAGCCTTGGCGCTCAGTTATCATAGTAAAAGGACTTTCTGTGTACTTCCTCATTTGGTTTTTCTCCCAACAGTCACAGCGAGTCTTATTATTGTATTATTATTACTATTATTATTATTATTATTAGCCCCACTTCACAGAGGAAGCCACTGAGTCTCACAGAAGCTGAGAGACTTAGACTCAGAGCTGGGATTTGACCCAGGCCATTGAATTCCAGAGTTAAGGCTCTTGTATCCCATACTGACTCCCCGTGTCGTGGTGTTGGGGGGTGTGATGGTGGTGGCAATGATGGGGTGAGGGGTGTTGGGGGGGTATGGTGGGAGTGATGGAGGAGACAGTGGTGGTGGTGCTGATGTCAGTTTGTATTGATTGCGGAGTTGGAGGGAGCCCTGATTGACAGCTGTGTTGGTGGTTGTCTTGGGGGTGGTGTGACGGGGTGGTAATGACGGAGAGAATGAGGTTGGTGGCAGTCTCGGTGGTTGTGTGACAGGGGATGATGGTGATAAAAATGGGGAGGTCCAGTCTCAGCATACTCGTTCTGGGGATGTGCCACCACCATGGACATCTCCCTGAGTCGCAGGGACCTGGTGGTCTCTGTGACAAGCTTGGTGGGCAGTGGTGAGTCCTCGTCTCATGGAGGCTGCCAAAAAGTCCTTGTCAAGTCTGACCCAAAGGACCTGCTGGCAGAGTTCCGGGAGACTTGCTGTGACTCCCTGGATGGCAGAACTGCATGTAAGAGCCTTGGAGACAGTAGGACATGTCCCTTCTCTCTAGAGCTCTGCTGTTCAATACGGCAGTCACTAACCACAGGTGGCTATTTAAATTTGCAGTAATTAAAATGAAATAAAATTTAAAACTCAATTCCTCGGTCCCACCAGCTACATTTCAAGTGCTCCGTAGCCACGCGTGTCTCATGGCTGACACGCTGGATAGCACAGATCCAGAACACTGCCATCATCACAGAAAGTTCTAGTGGATAACTCTGCTCTAGAACATTGCTCGGTGCCTACAGAGTGGTCACCACATGTGGAAACACATGCGAATCTGTAACTAATGGCTTATCAATGTTACCTCTCAGGGCATCTATGTTCCCATAACTCCAGGCATCCGCTGCTGTCCCTGGGGGTGCCATTCCTCCATGCCATCACCTGATCATTCACTGATTTCCTGCTGTGTGTCCAACCTTGTGCCAAGTGCTAGAATGCTGCAAGGAGCCAGCTGGACAGGCCCCCGAGTAGAGGTCTGCCCCTGGAGGCCCTATGCTGGAGGTCCCAGTGGAGACGGGCAGTAAACAAATGCATAATCTCACAGATAATCAGTTGCAGGTCTGAGAACATGAAATAAACCTGGTCTAGGGGTGGACCTGGGAGGCTCCCTGGAGGAAGAGATGTTAGAATGGAAGTCTGAAGGATGCATGAGGGTGTCCGTGCTCCAGGCAGAGGGCACAGCCGGTGCAAAGGCCCTGTGGTAAGGAAGGAGCGGAATACATTCAAGTCCATTGCGTCTGAAGTGCTGTGAGTGCAGGGAAGATGGTGCAAGGCGAGGCTGCAGCAGGGCCTGGACAGCCACGCAAAGGGCTGTGAATTTTTTGAGCAAGTCACTGCTGAGTCCTCCTGCCCACTCTCTCCAAGAGGCAGCATCCCGGCGGAGAAGGGAGGCGTACCAAGCATCCCCTGCCCGGTTCTCTGGTTTCTCCCGGAACCTTCTCGGGTGGAAGGCAGGGGTCTGACAGCAGAAGGCGGGTCTTCTCTTTGGTTCGGTGTTTGGCATTCTGCAGGTTCCGAGCTCGTGGTGGGTGGGGAAATTTTTAGGGCCTGGTTTCTGGGATGGGGGTGATCCTTAGAACAGGGATAGACCCACCCAGGCCTGCCTAGCTGGCCACTCTGTCTTTGATCCCTCCCTCTTGGGGACCATTTGCGATTCCCAGCACCCCCACTTGGGTTCCTGGCCCCCACAAATCCCTCCATTCCCCCTTTCAGCAGACCTCTGATTCTCAATGGCACCTCCTTTATGGTTCAGCCCTTTGGATCCCCCGGAAGTTCACCTTCAGTCACTTCCTCGCACTCCCTCTCAGCTGCTCAATCCACACCTGCCCCCGTTTGCCGGAAAACGGAAAAACCCCCACTCATCCCTCAACGGGCTCCTGGGAGCCGGCCCAGACCCCCCGGGGAGGGAGGACAGCCTGGGAACGGGGTGGGCTGGGGGCGGATCTCGAATGCCTGGAGAACTGCACCGGGCCTCCCCACCAGTCATGTTACAGTGTGCTCCCCACTTCTCCCAGGAGCACATCAATGTCAAGAGAGGACGGCTTGTCCCCCACTGCTACGGTCCAGGGAAGCGGCTTAGGCAGGTGCCCTCCCTCACCTCTCCGGCCTTAGTTTCCACACCTGTGAAATGGGCAAGAGTGTTGCTTTGCTGACGGGGTTCTTGGATTGATGGAGAGAACCATGCCTGTTATTTTATTCCCATAAACCTTGACTAACCACCCACCATGTACCTAGCATGTGCCGAACACTGCGGATGCACGAGAGACGAGTGGGAGATCCCACCTCTTGAAGAGACTGTGGGTCTCTCCCTTTCCCCTCTCTCGCTCTCTCCCCACCACCACACACATAAAACCAAATGAAGTTGTAACAGCCAAAGCTCACATATGCGTACGGAAACGAACACAGCTTCTGTCTGGATCTTCTAATTGTACAATTCTCGATAAGGTCATTGCAGCTGAACGTTAATTTGGGGGCAGGAGGAATAGCAGCAGGCCCCAGCGTCGCCAGGGCCCTAACACTGGAGCTGGCAGACTTGCTGGTGGGGTCAGGGAGTAACTATTTTAGCCTGCGTGGGCCCTGCCGTCTCTGTTGTAACGGCTCAACTCCCGTTGTAACATAAAAGCAGCCGTGGACAGGAGGTAAATGAGTGAATGTGGCTGTGTTCTCATAAAACTAGTTGTGCACACCAAAATTTGAATTTCGTGTAATTTTCATACGTCATAAAATAGTCGTCTTTCTTGCTTCAACCATTTAAAAGTGGAAAAGAAACACAACACTCAGCCCGTGAGCTGTGCAAAAGCAAGTGGTGGGCAGATTTGGCCCGAGGGCTGCCATTCACCAGCCGCTGCCCTATCGTGTCCCCAGCCTGCCCACGTGGGTAAGACAGGCCTGGGGCCACGGCACGCCGCGTGGGGTGTGCCAGGGTGCACACGCGTGTGCAGACACACACAGCCAGCCCACTTGTGCGCCGCTGACACACAGACGCCCTTTCTGTGTGCAGTCATGCGGCCAGCTGAAGAAACACAGGTGTCAGGCTGGGGCCACAAGGGAAAGGCCAGGCTGGGCCCCACGGGAGCTGCTGTTTATTCAGCCGGTGCCCCCTCACCTCTCCCTTGCTGGGCTGTTTTCATTGCTCCACATGGGGGGTGAGGTTCCCTTTGAAGCCCGGCAGGTCTGGAACCCACGTGGAGGGAGAATCTGTGACCCTGGGCCATGTGATCTTAGATCACTCACAGCGGCGGCCCCCTGCAAGGCCACAACTTCCCTGAGGATCATTTGCCACCCCCACCCCACCCCCTGCGGTTGGGGCAGAGGCCTCATCCACAGCCCGGACTTCCCACCCGGTCCCCACAGTGGGACAGAGGTGTGACTTAGCCATATCCCAGGTAACTTCCAGAGTCCTCGCTGAGTGGGCAGGGCTGGGGCGGAGGGGCGGACCACCTTTCTGACTGACGGGCGTCTCCCGTTCCCCTCTCCCCCTGCTGCTGGGGGCACTTATGGCCGCCTTCTGCCCATTCTATAGATGGGACAGCTGAGGCCAGGGGAGGCCAGATTGGGGACCATCCACAGTTGCTGTCCCCAGCCTTGTAAACACGGCTGTGCCGGCACTCTCAAGCTGCCAGGCTGGAGTGACAGGTGGCATCTGGTTTCAGCATCTCCCAAACCGACATCATCTCTTCTCTGGTGGCCTGGACTCCACTTGGGCCTGGCCCCTGCCCTTATGGGAACATCCTGCCTGAGGATACGCTTAGGCTGTGGGGGACTGGGTAGGGCCCCCCAGAGGAGGAACAGTTGGCACCAGGAAAAGCACTGCCAGAATTTAGACTCCTAGGGAGGTCATTGTACAGAAGGGACACTGAGGCCCAGAGAGGGTGAGTGACTTGCCCAAGGGCACACAGCCAGTGTGTGTTGCAAGCTGAAACCTAGGTCATTCAGACAGTTCTCAGGTGGAGAACAAAGTGGCATTTAATGCTGGTCTGAGAGAGTACCTGCCCTCTTCGCCCTTGAGAATCCTATTGGGGCTTGTTGTCAGGGTCGCTACCAAGGCAAAAACAGCAGCCCTTGCAACCTGGAGGCCTCCAGGGCCAGCTTTCTAGTTGCAGGAGCCCTTGGGACCCTCTTCCAGCCAAGCTTGGAGGTCCCTGGGACTAGGCCTGACAGCAGGAAGAAGTATGACGTGTGTTTGGTGGAGAGGGGTCTGCCCTGTGGTGGCTCAGGTTCAATTATGAATAATTTGTACATGTCCCAGTGCCTCCATTCCCACAGACCCACCTTTCAGCCCCTGGCTGCTTGTCTGATACAATAAATTCATCCTCACTTTTAGTTGACGGTCAGAGGTACCTGCTCAGTGCCAGACCCTGGGGACTCAGAGAGGAGGAGAGGACCCCTGCCTAATTGATTCCAGAGCCCTGGGGAGGCAAAAGCAGATGCATTGATGGAAACAGCAGTTGATCCCTCTGACTCAATGAGACCACAGGTGGACATCTGCATTCTAGCTTGGCCCGTGGCTGGCTGTGTGACCATGGGCACGCCCCCTCACCTCTCGGAGCCTCGGTTTCCTCCTCTGTAAAGTGGGAATAAGAATCACCCCTATGTGAGAAGGTTATCATGAGGGTTGAATGAGATAATGCTAGTGAAAGCACGGAGAATAATATTGTGCACATATTCATGCTCAAGGGAAAAAATGATTTAAATGTTTCAGTGGCCTCCGGCCAGGTGGCGTGGGCAGGGGGTGTGTGGGGCCTCTGAGAGGGAGGACTTCCTGGAAGAGGAGTCCTCTGAGGGCCTGTGTGGCTTGAGGAACACTTTGAGGTGGAGGAAACAGCATCAACAAGGTCCTGGAGGAGACCTCAGGCCTGGGTGGAAAACAGGAGGCTGTGACAGAAGAGGGGAGGAGGAAGGAGAGAGAGAGGGGGCCTCTTGAGTCCCATGGGGCCTGGTTGAGCTGCCAGCTGCTGCCCTTTAGTCATCGGGGCCCTCGGGACCCAGAGTCATGCTGCAGGCACAGCCTTGTTAATCATGGGTCCTCAGAGGCCAGAGCTGGACAGGCCAAACAGAGGCTGAGACAGGCAGTTCTTTACAGTCCATTGGAGCTCCAACCATCCCGCCAGCAGGCATCACCCCATTTTACACATGGCAAAGCTGAGACTCCAGGGGTGAGGAGGCACCTGTCCCAGCTCCAAAGTGGTGTTGGGTCAGAGATTCGGATCCAGGTCTGAGCGCCGCCCCGGCCCGGCCCGGCTGCCCCAGCACCTTGGACAGCGCCACCAGCGCGAGCCCACTCCTGCAGGGCTGGGGGTGCGCGATCCTGTGTGAGGTGCTCCTCACAGCCCTCCCTCCTCTCCTGTCCCCTGCCCCTCCTTCTCCCCTCTCCTTCCCTTCCTGCTCTCTCCCAACTCTCCAGCCTCACCGGTCCAAGGGAGCTGTAGAGTCTGACCTAGAGATGAGGGAGGTGATGAAGTATGATGGGGGATGGGGGCTATGAGTGGCGCTATTAACAGTGAAGTGGAGTGGGGCATGGTAAAGGGGGCCACAATGGGGAGGATCATGGCAGCTGTCTGTCGCAGGGGAAGCGATGGGGGTGCTGTGGAGGCTGTGATGGAAGGTGGTGAAGAAGGTGATAGAGTGATGACGGAGACATGGGGGTTCTAATAGGGAGGTGACAGATGGTGGGGTAAGAGGGTAAGGAGGAAAGGCCAGGCGGGAAAGGTGATGGGACAGCACTGTCACAGTGGAGGTGCTGCCTCTTCTTGGGGTCCTCAGGGTGTAGAGAGCGCCCAGGGCCCTCCCAGGTCTCCCTCCCCCCACATCTCTGTCTCCCCAGGCCTCCCTCCTTCCACTCCCTCCTGCATCATACCCAGTGGGAGCCACTACCAGGCCCGAGACAGCCGCCCCCCTGAACCCTCCCAGTCTCCCAGTTGACACAGACACCCACCTGCCCCCGAGTGACACCAGCCGAAAACACAGGGCCCACAGTCTGGAACCAGCTGCCTCAGGGAGCCTTGCTGGTGATGCCTAGACTCCATACTCCCTAGCACCTCGCTAGTGATTGGGTGTGGGGTGGGCGAGTGGGGGCTTTGGGACTTTGGATGAACCACACTCCCCTCCCTCGGCCTCAGCCTCAGTTTCCTCCTCTGTAATATGAGTCCAACAACAAGGCCTATGTCATGGGATTGTGGTCAGAATTCACTCACTCATTCAACAGGAATTGAGTGAGCACCTACTATGTGCCAGACCTTGTCCTCGGCACCAGGGATGCAGCATTGAATAGGACAGATACGACTCGCTGCCCTGCAGGCCCTTCTGTTCGGGTGCAGGGTGATGGGTGTGATGCAGGAGGCCAGACACTGAGGAGGACCTGGGATGTGCGGCTGCCCCTGACCATGGGGCCCTAGAGGCTGCCAGCCTGGGGCTGTGTGTCCCCCAGCCTGCAGTCCTGGCTCCTCCTCCCCACTCTCGGCTCCTCCCATGGTCCCTCTGCAGCTGCTCTGGGATGCCACCTCCACCTGCCCAGGCAACAGTGGCAAGCAGGTGACGGGGTCTGGGAGGGAGTCTGGCACCAGGCCCTGGAGCTGAGCACCATGAAATGCAGAACAAAGGACAAGGCAATCAAAGGAGGCAGGGCTGGCGGCCAGGACAGTCCTGCCAGCAGCCACAGTGTAGCCACCTCTTCTCCCCGTGACAGGCTGGGCCCTGCCTCCACAGAGCCCTTCTCCCCTCTCACTCCCTCCGACAGGATGCACAGCACACCTGGGAAGCATGGAATTTACCCAAAACCACACCATTATGGAGCCCTCCCCTGCTCCTCTCTTCTAGGGAACAAAGATCCATTCATGCCACGGTGTTCGTCACCTGGTACTGTGGAAGGGGCCTGGTGTCAAGATGGGGCTCTAATCAGTAGATGATTTGAACCAAGTCCCTTCCCCTCTCTCTCAGGCCCAGTTTCCATCCAGACAGAGCTGGAAATGTCAGCTGGTTACAGGGCCTGGGCAGCTACTGGCAGTGTATGCCACGGCTGGGCAGGCAAAGGAAGGCTTTCCCCTCTTGTTCTCTAGCGCCCGGTACACAGTAGGTGCTCAGTAAACACGAAGACATGACCAGGGCGGCTGTGACTCACTTCTGTTAACTGTTGCCAAGAAGGCCGATCCCTGCAGCTATAGCTTTGCATATGTTGGGATTTTTTAAATCCAGACTTAAGTGCCCGGTCATTAGAGTTTTTAAATGTAAGTGGTATGTGGACCCAAACCAAATCACATCCCCCACTAACTTGTGATGTCCAGCCTAGTCATCAGTTAGGTGCACTCATGTGTATTTGGTCATTCATTCATTCATTCATTCAGCTAGCATTTTCCAAGTGCCTGCCTCCCTTACTCCTGGCTGAGGTGGCTGCAAGCCAGCCCAGCCTCTGAGAGGTCCCAGGGCACACAGAGGCCTCAGCATTGAGTGAGCTCTGTGCTTTAGGGGCAGTACTACAGCCACAGGTTGTGGTGGGAGCCCCCAGGAGGGAGCGACTCTCCCTAAGGGAAGCAGAAGGTTCCAAGAGGGTAGGACTGGAGCTGACTGTGAAGATTGTGTAGGAACTCAGCAGAGAGGAATGGGGTGGCTGCGGGGAAGGGCATTCCATCAGAGGGAACGGCATGTGTGAATGCACACAGGCATACCCGTGCAGGATGTGTCCTGAGAACAACTAGAAACTTGGGGTGGTTAGAGTGTGAGGCTATGCAGACAGCTTGTGATGGGCCTTGAGATGAGCTGAAAAGCCTAGACTGATTCCTGAGGGCACTAGGGAGCCATTGATGATTGTGGAGCAGAGGAGTGAATGGTCAGGTGTGAATTCATAAACCATCCCTGCCATGTGAGACCATATTACAGGGTACTAAGCTTATTCATAGCTTAGTAGCTGTGTGACTTTGGGCAAGTCACTTCACCTCTCTGTGCTTCAGCACTTGGACAAGGCAATGGTAATAATGGAACCTGCTCTGTGAGCATTTACTATGACTGCTACTATTACTGTCATTGTTATTATTATGTCCATTCATAGATGTGGAAGGAGAGGCTTGGAAGGGTCCGGTCTGTCACTGGAGGCCACATAGGGCTCCTGGAGACCAAGTACCATCTGTTCCTTCTGTTCCTCGCCCCCTCATTGTCCTCTCTGGGCCGCTACCGCTGTACCAGGGGGTCTGAACTTGAGTGTATTGGAAGCCAGGTGACCAGGAAGCCCCCACACGGCCCATAACGTGGTCACAGCCGGCTTCCAGCTGTCAGCAGCCTCCGGTGGAAGGGCCTTTCCTAACGGATTTGAAGGATCAGAGCGCCAGGCAGCCCCCCCGAGCCTTCCCCTGTCCCCCGGCGTGCTAGGAGACCCTCTGCCCTCCAGTCTCCATGCCCTGACCTGGCTGCCAGCAGACCCGGGGAGCCTGGGCCAGCGTCAGATGCGCAGAAACCACTAATGGGCCGAGGGCGGCTTGACAAGTCCCCGGGGAGAGTTTGGAGGGAAACACAACACTGTGGGATTATTGATCTCAGGGCAGGAGGGGGAGGCGCCCAGGGCCTCCGGCTGCAGTTCGAATCCCAGCCCGGCCACTGCCCCAGCCGGACTTGCTCCTCTTCCCAAGGAGCCTCAGTTTCCCCATCTACCTGCCAAATGGGGCTAAGAATACTGCGCACCCCCCTCGGGCTGTCGTGAGGCCTGGACCGAGCACAGCCCTCAGCTCAGTCAGCGGCAGGCACAGGGGAGCATGGGATGAATCAGGATGCTTATCACTATGGCTGCTGTCGTTGCTGTCGGGGGAGGTGGCCAGCCGTGCAGGTCACCAGCTGGGGAGTTAAGGGACAGGGCCTTGGCCACAAAGGTGTGTGCAGAGATTATTATGATGATGCCTTCTGGGTTGGCCGAGGATTCTGTGAAGTCCCTCACCGGGGCCTGCCACCCAGTGGGGACTTAGTTCACGCTCAGTCCACTGCCCAACCCCCGGTTACAGGCCTCAGCTTGCAGGGGACGCCCCCCACACCTGACAGGATGTCCCATGACCACCTCCCACGTGCCCCCTTCCCGTCAGGGTCTGGGCGCCCCCAAGCTGAGCTCACTTCCCTCCGGGAAGCCACCCCAGAGGGCGGGGTTCCCTGCTGGGCCTCGGGCCTGGCCCAACCGGGGCATGAGCCCTTTGGAGGCCAAGGGGCCCCTCTCTCCACAGAGTCAACTTTTTCCTAAGGCAAAAAGCTGGTCGCTGAGACACCCACACACCCCACCTCTAGGCAGGGGGGTCAGGTCATGACTCACAGCGAAACTGCTACCACTAGGCTGAGACGAACCCCTCAGAACCAGTCCATCCTGGCCTTTGAGTGGAACATCCTTCCCAGCCCTCCCAAGATGATGCTTCTCTGAGCCTCGCTGGCCTCATCGGGGAAATGGGAATAAACGGGGTGAGGGTAAAGTGAGTCAGGGGGAGGGGAGCACAGCACGTGGCCCAGGCGGGCGCCCAGTCAACGCTGGCGCTCACTGTCACCGCGGCCACCACTGCCTGCCCCCGCTCTCTCTCAGCCTTGCTCTCGTTTTCTCTCTGACTCTCCACGACTTGTCTCAGTCCCCAGGTTTCAGGACTTGGTTTCTTTATGTCTCTCAAACTCGATTTGCCTCTGTTGGCCCCAGCTCTGCGGGACCTGCCTCAGCGTTTCCCGTTTTGATCTTGGCCTCTCCTGACCGTCTCTCGTGCATGCCTGTCTCTCTCTGACTCTGTGCCTCTCTGTGCCTGTCTCTCATTCCCCCTGGGTCTCGCTGGCTCTCGTCGTTTTGGCCCCCGGCATGAACTGGTCGCTGGCGGCAGGGTCCGTGGCTGTCCCCACACTCGGTCCCGGGAGCCTGGCTCCTGCAGTGGACATTGGGCCAGAGCCCCTTTCCCCTCAGTTCAGCTGGAGCAAGACTGGAATTTTGCAACCAAACATTCCTAAGAAACAGAGCGGGGTGTGGGGGGAGGGGGCAGACAGCGAAAGGACACGCACAGGAACAGGCCCAGAAATGGTACGTGCTCGACACAGCTGCCAGGGGGACGCAGGTCCCGATGGCTGGCGCAGCGGGGCGGTCTGCCCGAGGCCAGCAGCAGAGCGGGTCACCGAGAGAGCCCGGCCGTGCCTCCAGGGCGCCGGGCTGAGGCCCTTCCGTCTCTCAGGCTGAAGAGCCTCCAGCCCCATCTTAGACCCATTGTTCTGGCTGAAAATCTAGGCCAAGGCCACCGGGGAGAAGAAGGCATACTTCCACCTCTGCTCCCTTGGAAATGTCGAGATCGCGGCCCAGCCAGGTCACCAGGGAACCAGCTGGCCCTCCTCGTCCTGGTCCAGGGCCAGTGTGAGCTGGGGAGGCGGGCAGCAGTGGGCAGCCGGGGGTGCTGCAGGGTCCAGGGCCCAGGGCGGACGGTGGCAGCTGCCCTAATTACTCCAGCTCTCCAGGTTCCAATCTCATTTGAAAAGGACTCCAGGGACGCAGCCTGTAATAACTACCAGTAAACAGGCAGGAAAATCGATACCTGGTAAATCGAGCCCTGGAGAGAGGGCTGGCTGGGCTGGCTGGTCCTAACCTGGCCTGGAGATGCTCCCAGAGTCCTTTGTTGCAGAGCTGGCCAGCGCAGCCCTTCGGAACCCTGTCCCGCCCCCACCCCTGAGGGCCTCGTGTGTGCTTTGGCTCCTGCCCCAGGCTCCACTCCCCTTCCCTCCATCAGGACCAACTCCTCCTCTTTCCCATGCCCTCGGAGCCCTGACCTGGGCCAAGTACATTGCCTGTTTCAGTTGCAGACGCCTCCTTTGTGCCAGGCTTTGTGTCTGGTGCTGGGAACACAGACGTGGCTCCAACCTGGTCCTTGTCCCCTTGAAAGTCAGTGAGGGAGATTAAGAACCAAAACAAATAACTGAATGCCAGGGCAAGGATAAGCGTGCATTAAAAAACTGCGTATGCCAACTACAGCAGCAGGACAGAAAAGCACCTCCTGGAGGAGGTGGGCATGTGAGGGGTTTTGCTGGATGAATAGGAGTTCTCAAAGAGAACAGAGCTGGGTGAATGTGGGTAGTGTATGTAATAGTGACGGCACCTCAGCTAACATTCCTCGAGCACTTACAATAACCAAGCTCTCTGCTGAGCACCTATGGCACACATGATCTTACTTTGTCCCACAGTAATTCTTTGGGGTAGGTATCACTACCCCCATTTTACGGAGGAGGACCATGTGGCCACAGATGGAGCCTTCTCAGTTGTTTCACCCACTTCACTCTGCACCTCCCACCTCTGCCCCTGCCCCTGCCCTGGTCAGCTCAGGGATTGATCACCACACAGCGACAGTTAAAGAACGTGAGTTCCTGTCCCTTCCCTTCCCATCCAGGGGTCACACCTTCAGGTAACACAGAGCCTTCACCGTGCGGGCACATCAGACCTGAAGATGACCTATCATAAGAATGCACTTTGCAGATGGGGAAACTGAGGCCCTGGGAAGCAGAGCAGGAACAGAGCCCAGGAATTTCCCTCTAAGCAATGCCCTCCCAGGCCTGCCCTGGACGAAGACTGTTGTCAAGGAAAAAAGTCAATATGCACGCACTCAGTGACAATGATAAATCAGACTCAGAACGGAGCTGCCCCAGGGGCCCGGGGGAGCTTCTCACACGATTGGCTGGGACGTTACAGGGGCCCAGGGGCCCGCCCCCACCCTGCTGCTTTCGTGTCAACAGCTACAGCTCTGTGCCTCGATTTCCCCAGCTCTCAGGGTCTGGTGTTGACACGGAGCAGGGAAAGTCCATAGCCCTTGGGATTCTTTCAATGAGAGAGAGGTGGGGGGAGAGAGAGAGGACAAGGTGCTTCAGCCCTGGGTCGGGGCCCAGGTGAGCGCGGTCAGAGTGGGTGCTTAGCAGAAGGACAGCTGGGCAAGACTGGGGGAGGGCGTGGACCATGGTGGGTCCCCACCCATCTGGCTGCGGATTCCTGGGCCAGGCGCCCTGGGAGAGTCCCTGTAGTGAGGGCCAGGCACCGTGCGAGGTGCCAGAGATACAGCCCTGAGCAACGCGGTCAAGACCCCTGTCCTCATGGGCTGGCAGCCCAGTGGGAGGCAACAGGGTCAAGAGAGGATGCGGCTCGTCCACCGTGTCAGGCAGTGCTGAGGGCTAGGAAGGAAAATAACACAGGGAAAGGATGGGGGGCCGCTGTCTTAGAAAGGTGGTCTGGGAGGGTCTTTCCAAAGAGGTGACATTTGAATGGAGACCTGAAAGAAAGGAGGGAGGACATCTGGGCATGGCTAGGTCGTATTCTAGGCGAGGAAACGGCAAATGCAAAGGTCCTGAGGCTGGACAGCTTGGGATGTTTGAGGAACCACAAGGAGTGACAGAATGGGGACTTTGTAGATAATGTGGGGCTTTGTAGGTCATGGCCAGGACTTTGGCTTTGACTCCAAGGGAGCGGGAGCCATGGGAGGATTTGGGGCAGAAGTAGGCTGTGACCTGACTTGCATCGGACAGGCCACCAAGGACGGAAGCAGAGAGCTGCCATGAGTCTCCTGCAGTGGTCCAGGCCGGGGACATGCAGGGACTCGGACCAGGTAGGATCAGTGCAGTGGGGCACGGGACAAGTGGTCACACGTGGGGTGCTCGTATTTGAAGGTAGAGGTGACAGGATTTACTGGTAGACTGGTCATAGGGTATGAGGTAAGACATGAAGTCCAAGTCCGGGGGGACTTGGGGGCCCAAGCAGCTGGAAGGACGGAGCTGCCAGTAACTGCAATAAGGAAGATAGCAGGAGGAACAGGTTTGGGGTGGGGAAGGGCCTGAGTGTCGGGTGCTGGTTGAACCCCCACAGGAAGGTGCTGAGGAGGCCACTGGACACACAAGTCTGTTCCTCAGGGAGGAGTGTGAGGCTGGGAACGACTGACTTGGGCACCATCAGAGATAAGATAGTGTTTGTCTTGGTGCTTCTCTTAACAATCCCACAAGGCAGATCTGCTGTGCCCCTTTTAGAGATGAGAAAACTGAGGCTCGGAGACACTGAGTCACCTGCCCACAGTCACAGAGCTGGAAACTCAAGCGGTGGGGACTTGAAATGAGGCCTGTGTGCTCCCCAGCCCCGGGGCCCCACCCAGACCGGGGCGGTGCTCTGTGGCTTTTCTCACCAGATCCTGCCAGCAGCCCTGCGTGAGAGGGCCGGGGTGGGTCACGGATTAGCATCACCTTGATTTCTGAGACCTAGGGGGACTTAAGGCACTTGCCCACAGCAGTCAAGTGTGCAGTCTCCCGGCAGTAGTGTTAAATGAACCCAGACAAAGAGTCCCTTCACACTGGCCCCAGGCACAGGGCAGGCTAAAGGTTCTGAGAAGTCCTGCAGCCCAGACACTGGCTTATCTGTTTAACCCAGAGTGTCCTTGGAGCCGTGCTCTTAGGGAGCACCTAGAGCTTTGGGCAGCAGTGGTTAGGAGCAGAGCCTCAGAGCCCCCGTTTTTTTAAGTGGGGGCCTGAATGCATCATCATGTGCTTGTTATGTTTTCAAATGAGCACTCAGCATGGAGCCCTGCCGAGGGCCACCAGCACAGGTTTGTTAAAGGAAGGAGCTGGTGAACACGCAGACGCGTGAAAACACAAGTAAGCGGACGAAGGGATGGACCCGTGCAGGGGTAAGCAAAAGGCATGACGGAATAAAAGAATAATTGAGTCCGAAGTGGATCAATGTCTGAACTAAAGAATTCATTCATACATACGTTCAATCAATATCGATGCAGCACCTGGTGCGTGCAGGTGCTGGGGAAGTAGCAATGGATAAAACGAAGTCCCTGCCTTGTGGCGGTGACAGTCTAGTGAACAGAAGCAGACAGACAACAAGACAAACAGGTAACACAGAAAATATAGCAGGGAAGGAGGGAGGGAAAGAAAAGCATAGGGTGGTGGTAAAGTGAAGGGATGACTGTGTGCACGTGTGAAAAGGAGTGAGCTCAGGAGCGAGGATAAATGCAGGCACGGTGAGCGGACGAATGAGAGCGCCCCTGAATGAACCACTGAGGGATGGAGCAATGTGTGAGCTGCAGCCTGAATAAATGAACGAGCTAATGAAAGAATTATGGAATGAATGAGTGAACTAACGAAGGAAGGAAGGCCTGCATGCCACCCAGGTGTCCGCATGGCCCTGGCGTCTGTGGATATCTGTCCCCACCCCAAGTGCTGACTGCTTGGCCCAGCTTGAGAGAGCCCCCGCACCCCTTGGCCCTCCTGCCCCTGAGGGCCTGTGTTGACCCTGAGAGGCGAGGGGAGCTTGCCTGTCCTGCCCCCCGCCACGCCCTGCTGGTGTGCATCTACGCTGTCTCGCTCCGCCTTTGCTGACCCTCCACCCCAGCCCCTGTGCTGCCGCCCCAGCCTCCCGCTGACCCTCCGGCCTGCGCCACCCCCTCCGGCCTGTCCTGACTCCTCCCCCTTGTGAACGCAGGCACCATGCGGCCCGTGCGACGCAACTTCTACGACCCGTCGTCGGCGCCGGGCAAGGGCATCGTTTGGGAGTGGGAGAACGACGGCGGCGCGTGGACAGCCTATGACATGGACATCTGCATCACGATCCAGAACGCCTACGAGAAGCAGCACCCGTGGCTCGACCTCTCGTCGCTCGGCTTCTGCTACCTCATCTACTTCAACAGCATGTCGCAGATGAACCGCCAGACGCGCCGGCGCCGGCGCCTGCGCCGCCGCCTGGACCTCGCCTACCCGCTCACCGTCGGCTCCATCCCCAAGTCGCAGTCGTGGCCCGTGGGCGCCAGCTCGGGCCAGCCCTGCTCGTGCCAGCAGTGCCTGCTGGTCAACAGCACGCGCGCCGCCTCCAACGCCATCCTGGCCTCGCAGCGCCGCAAGGCGCCCGCCGCCGCCGCCCCGCCGCCCCTGCCGCCCCCCGGAGGGCCGCAGAGCTCGCTCGCGGTGCGCCCCAGCGCCACCTTTGCCGGCGCCGCGCTCTGGGCCGCGCCTGCCACCGGCCCCACCGAGCCCGCGCAGCCCCCCGGGGCGCCCCCTCGGAGCCCGAGCGCCCCCAGCGGCGCGCCCACCCCGGGCCAGAACAACCTCAACCGGCCGGGGCCCCAGCGCGCCACCAGCGTGAGCGCGCGCGCCTCCATCCCGCCCGGGTAAGACGGGCCCCATGCTCAGGGGTGGCTGCCCAGCAGGTCTAGGCGCGGAGGATTGCAATGCTAATAATGATCACAAGCAGTATCTGGCATCCAATGAGTATTTGTGCCAGGCGTTAACTAAGCACCTTAACGTGTTCCTGCCCATTTCCCTCCATGCACGAGGACCCTATGACGTCGGTACCATCGCCCCCAATTTACAGATGAGGAAATTGATCCGGGAGGGTTAATGACTTCCCAAGATCACACAGTTCACAGGTGGTGGGACCGCAGCAACAACAATGAGGGTGTGTGTTCATGTTTCTTATTTGTTCAACTTTATTGGCATCGTGTATTGCCTCAATCCTTCTACCACGCCCATATTATGGGTGGGGAGGCTGAGGCCGGACGATGTCACCCAGGTAGAGAGCAGGGGTTGGAACTCAGACCTGTAGGATTCTAGAGTCTGCGCTGTGTTGTCTTTGAATTTTTGAGCGCTTCCGCCCCTGCCCTGCCTCATGCCCGTCTCAGGTGGAGGCTGAGCCAGCACTTGTCCAGGATATTTCCTCTGCAGGCCGCACCTGAATTCTCACCACTACTTTGGGCTAATACTTGGGCTTTCAAACTGGGCTCCAGGGAATCCTGGGGTCACCCAGGATAGTGGCAGGAGGGGGTGGTGGAAAGGGAGCAGTTGGGCGTGTGAGAGCAGACCTCTGCTCTTGTTTTAACCAGATCGGCTCCTTTGTGGAGTATTCTATGAATTGCAGGATTTCCCAGTGGGATTTCATTGAGGACAGGAACTCAGGTCATCCCGAGTTTGGTATTCCCTGGGTTAAGACCCCAGGACAGGGACCCGGGAGCCTGTCAGTCCCCCACCCTGGAGCCCAGACCTGGTCAGTCTCAGCAGAGGTCCAGGCCCAGAGGGTGTAGGAATAAGAGTGAGGAGAGAAGACCTTGACCTTGAGACAGACCAGAGGGAAAAGACCTGGTGAGGTGTGGGTGGTGGTGCCCAAGAGGAGGGGCGGGCACCGAGAGCCAGCTCTGCCTGTGTCGCCATGGCATGGCACAGGGGATTGGCCATGATGACCTGAGACAGTCTTTGAGGTCACCTCATCCAGTGGGAAACCGAGGCCTGGGGAAGGAAAGGGGCCCTGCTGTAGGCTGACCTGTCTGCCTTCTGTCCCTTTGAGAGCCTGACTGCTTGGGTTCAAATCCCCACTGGGTCACTTGCGATCTGGGCGAGTCCCTTCCCCTTCCTGAACCTCAGTTTCATTATCTGTCAAATGAAAGCAGGACTCCCTGTCATGTGGAGATGCTGTGTGCGTGTGTGCAGCACCTACCCGTCATAGCAGTTCAGCAGTGACAGGATGACTTCTGTTGTCCGAGGTTGGGGGGAGGTGCTGTGACTTTCCATGGGCAGGACTGCAGCAGCTGTCACCTGCCTGCCTCGCCCTTCCCCTTCCCCTTCCCCTTCCCCTTCAGGCCATCCCTCTTGGGCAGACCCCATGGCAGCAAAGAGGAGACCTGAGGCGGTGTGGGGGCGGGGCACCGCTCAGGGACACACTGTCTGGCGCCACAGGGCTGGCGTG
The DNA here is from genome assembly GCA_004026885.1 of Lyroderma lyra. Taxonomy (NCBI): domain Eukaryota; kingdom Metazoa; phylum Chordata; class Mammalia; order Chiroptera; family Megadermatidae; genus Lyroderma; species Lyroderma lyra. The sequence goes on from PVJL010007185.1 coordinate 71,656, forward strand.
CTCATTACGGTTCCTTGTAGATGGCACCCTGGCTCCGGCTCCCTTAGGAGAAGGCGGGGCTGCGGAGGTCCCAGAATGACAAGAGGAGGGAGACAGCAAACTGGAGAGGCTGTGGGAGTGGGTGGAACCAGACGGGTCCTGGGGACCTCAGCAGCAAGGATTTAAGAGCCTTCTCTCGGGGGCTGTACGGTTGTAGCCTACGCGTGGATTTGGAAATCAGAAGGTTGTAACCAGAATTGTCTTGGAATTAAATGGAATGAGATAGAGAAGGAAATGTGGGTCTGCATCATACGTAGTAATGCATCATTTCTACGTGTGTTTAATGGGCTGCCAGGTGAGATGTGTCCTCGTCACTGAAGCAGTTTGGGAAAGCCACTGTTTAGGGCAGGCTGGGGATTGCTCAGCTCTTCCTGCTCCACGTTCCTTCCCTAAGGGAGCACTGTAGCTGCAGGTTCGCGGCGCAAACGAACAACGGGGTTCGACTGACACAGCGAGGAAGAGGGCAAATGAACGCCGTGACTAGAGACAGGGCAGCGCTGGGAGGTGGTGGGGCATGCCGGGGGGCAGTCAGGGCAGACCCCGCTGAGGCAGTGGCCAGATCTGGGGGAAAGGCAGCTCCACGCACAGGGACTCACATACCGCTTCGAGGGGCCTGGAGGACCGGCCCTTTCAGGGAGGGGCTAGAGGGGTGAGGAGGGCTCAGGTGGGGGTGTCCGCGAGAAGCGGGAGGGCACCCCAGGCAGGGGCGCTGCAAGTCCACCGGGGAAGGTGGGAATGAATGCCGCGGACTCCAGAGCCCGCACAGGGGTGGAGGTCCCCGCGGGAACAACGGGCTGGGGTCTTTCCCAGACTGTGGGGCCGTAGGGGCGCCTGGGCTCGGTCTGTCAGCAGTGGGGAGCCATAGAGTGCGCTTGAGCTCAAGAGGGCTGTGGGGAGAAAAACTATTTCCCCGTGGGGGTACTGACCATTAGACACGGTCCCCCTCCCAGTCTGTATTGCTTCCCCTCCTTCTCCCCCAGACCCTCCCTGAGACCAGACATTGGACTGGAAAGGGGGGCACCTGACAAGGGCGCCTCATCCCTCCCCAGCCAGACAAGGCTGTGTTGAGGCCCCCAACCCTCATCTCTAGGGAACCCCAGCTAAAAATGCTCCTGACTCAGAGTGGGGGGGTGGGCACAGGAGCCTCGGTATCTCCTGCTGAGTGAGGGGGTGGGTGGAAGGTAGGATGGGGGGACAGACCCTGGTTCCTCCAGGCTCCAACTCCCCGTTGCCAAGGCAGCCATGGCCAGGTGCAGCCAATCAGGGGCAAGGGATGGGGTCTCGGAGGAGCCGGGCAGCCAACACCTCCCACCCTGCCCTGGTCCCCAACACCCCCAGAGCCCTCATGGCCCTCCCCACAGTCTCTGCCTTTGTGTTTGTGGTGTCCAAGTTCCCTCTTTATACGGACACCTAGGGCCCGCCCTAATGACATCATTTTAGTCACCTCTGCAAAGACCCTGTCTCCAAAGCGTCTAGGGACCTGGCGTTAGGACTTCAACAAGATAATGCTCCTTTCATCGCTGACTCTGTCTGTCTTTCAGTCTGTGTCTCTCTGTCTCTGTCTCTGTCTGTCTTGCCCGTTCTCTCCCACCTTCCCTTTCGGCAGCTCTCTCTCCCTTCCCCTGCTCCCTTCTCTCCACCGCCCTCCCCCTCACAGGACTTAAACAGACCCAGAGTGCAGTCCTGCCTCTCCCTTTCCTGCCGGGTGACCTTGGGCACACAGCTTCACTTCCCTAGCCTCAGTTTCCCCATCAGCCACCTGGGAGCTAAAAGCACCACCACTCACCCATGCCAGCCCCGCAGGGCTGCTGTGCGCATGCGCAATTAGAATCGCTGCCTGTGGTCAGCGTGGCAGAGAGGAATGGACTCCACAGGGAGCTCTGACTCCTCTCACATCCCATCCTCATCTCAGCCCTGGGTGGGCAACGGCATGGAGGCCCAGAGAGGGGCACTGACTTGCCTGAGGTCACACAGCCAGTGGGGCCAGAGTGTCGGTCTCTCTGACCTGGACTTGCTTTCCATTCGCCCCTGTGATGAGGCGGGGAGCCAGCTGGCAGCCAGGGCCTGGGGGACACGCAGGGGTGGGGAAGATCCGCCCTGTCTCCTGAGAGGGCAGCGTCCAGCCCTTTGGAACACAGCTGTGGGACAGACTCAGAGTTTCCAGCCCACGTGGTCGGGGGCGGGGGGGACAGCTGCAGGCCTGTTTCCATGTACTGAGCACTCACTATGTCCCAGGCTCCGTTTCGCGGGTTTTACGTGTCTCGCCTCTCTGATTGCCACAGAAACCCAAGGTGGCGGGTCCTGTTATCCCCACTTTTTCATATGAGTAAACTGAGGCTGCCTAAGGCCGGCACTTGTTCAAGGTCACCCATTAGGACTCTGATTCAAAATACCCCATCAGCCAGTGTATCGAGGTGCCCCAAACCCCTGACTCCCCACTCCAAGTTTCGGGCCATGGTCCCAGAGACCACCCCCACCCTGGCCCTGATTCTGGGGAAAGGGTACGTAGGCCTGCAGAGGCCACGTATGGGCCCTGCTTCGCCATGTCCCCTTCCTGTGTGAGCCTGGCTGAGCTCCATGCCCTCTCTGGTCCTCAGGGTTTGCACTTGGGAAGTGGGGCTGGTAGCACAGGTTATTGCCCATGAGGCCAGGGGTCGAAGTGGCCACACTTTCAAGTCTGTGCCATTTACGTCTGCCCCATGACGGCGGGAAGGGTGCTCCTCCCTGCCCTCTATGAGATGTGCGTCACGTTGCCAACCTCGTCGGTGCCCGGGAGATGCCCTTTGAGTTTTCGTGCCGCCGGTTCGCAGCCCGAGAACCTCTTCCTGTTTACTGGCCGCAAGTGGTTCCTTCTTGTCAACTACTTGTTGATTCCTGTTGTTCGCCCTTCTCTCGGGCTGTTCACTGCTGCTTCGTTGATCTGTGAGCATTCCTCCTGCAGTAAGGGTGTCGACTCTTTATCCATCATCTTTTCCCCAGTTTGCTCTTTCCATTTACCTTCCTTAAGCCCTATGTTTGTCTGGTTTTTAATCCATTAATCCATATATATTGAACAACTGCTGTGGACCAGGTGCTGTCTGGGGCCCTGGAGACACACAACAGGGAATAAAACAGACCACCCATGCCCTCCTGGAATTCCCATTCTAGTGAGAGACACACAAGAAAACCTACAAACAACTTCTGGAACATGGTAGAGAGTCCTAATGGCGACAGAGGAAACATAAAAGGAGTGATGAGAGGGATGTAATTCTGAAAAGGTCAGAAAAGGCCTCACTGAGGAGGTAACACCTGAGCAAAGACAGGAGGCGGTTAAGCAGCAGCTCGCTCGGAGGACCAGGGGGCGGGGGAGGGTCCCAGACAGAGGGAGCAGCTTGTGCCAAGGCCCTGAGGCAGGCGCGCCGCTGGTGGGCGGGGGGAGCCCCGTGTGGCTGGCGAGGCTGCGGGGGGGCGGGGGGCAAGGCGGGCAGAGGAGGTCAGAGATGAAACCAGGCCAGTCCTCCGGGGCTGCAGTGAGATGAGAGCTGGGGGCGCTGTGAGCTGAGGGGACGCTGGTGTGACTTCGTTGTCACGGAGTCATTGGGTGTTGAGAAGAGATGCCGGCGGAGCTGACGCGGGAGGCAGCAGCTGGTGGGGCGGTGGGCTTTGATGTGGCAGGTGCGTTTGAGTGTTTTTCTTTCCTTTTTTTCTCTTTAGCCGTGATTTTACACGTCCACATTCTGTCCCTCCAGTTCTTTAATAGGTGTTACCTCTAAATGCTTCAAAAATAACAAAAGTACTGGAAATGGCAACGTGACAAGTCTCACCCTCGCCGTGTCCCCACCTGGCCTCTGGCCTGCCCACGCCCCCCGCTTTTCCTGGCCTCAGGGGTATGCAGTGGCTGTAACGCTGCCTTCTGCTTGCTTCCCCACGGCCTCACCACAAGGTCAAACCAAACACCCCCACCCCACCCCAGCCCGACCTGAAGAGCTTCCTGCCGCCGCTGCACCACACGCTCCTGTCTGCACGTGGCTGCCCCGGGCCGTGGGAACCTGGGGACCGCCAGCCCAGCCCTCCCCCCGGCCCGGCTAGGTTCCCCTGACTGAGCACTGCACTTGGGGGGAGGGGGGCTAGGAAACCAGGGCAGGGGAGAGTATCACTGAGTCTCCCTTTTCCCGAGAAGTGGATGGGGGCAGGGGCGAGAGGTCCCCTTTGACAGAGGGGACAGCAAGTCCATGAAGGCGCCCCGGCTTGTCCAACAGACAGTGCTGGAGCGAGAAAAAGGGGAGTGAGCAAGGCCTCTGGACCACGGCCCGTGACGTCTGTGGGTGTTGCTGGATCCAGGGGGCACCCCATCTTCCCAGGACTGGCCGTGGTGTCCTCAGCCTTCTGGGTTCTGCAGAGGGGCTGAGGGTGGGGACCTGGTTGGTCCTAGGACTGGGGGGCGGCAGGGGTTCATGGACAAGGGGAGTGAGAGCTGAAAGGGGATAGGTGACAGGAGCAGGCCCAGGGAGTATGGGAATCCCTCCCCCCAAGCACTGTTCAACTTCCTTCTCCCTAGGACGTGGTACTCTCACCTCTATACCCCCCCCCCACCCACTTAGATGGAAATAACTGAAGCCTGAGCCTCCCTAGGCCCCCAAGGGGCCCCTGGGTAAGTGCCAGGTGTCCTGAGGGCTCCTGAGGCCATTTGGGGGGCCTGGAAACCATCATCAGAGAAGATGATGTACCGGAGGCCTGGGGGTGTATGTGGGGCACAGGAGGGGACAAGGAGGCCAGACATAGGTAGAGGCATGAAAACTCAGCTCCTAAGGGGGATATCAATGTGGCTTCCTGCTTCCCTGGGGTCTGGATTCCCCTTGATGCCTGGGACAGAAAAGGGTGGCCAGAGCTGGTAGATAGACCCATTGTGCAGCCAGTGCTACAGCCTGCCCAGGCCTGAGTCAGCCCAGGGTCCAGGTGACAGGCTTCAGTCCACCTCTAGGGCACAGAGGTCTCAGAAGTTGGGCTTATCTCCAGATGGCTTCACAGATCGGCCTGGTGGGGTCAGCCGTGGTCACTTACTCAAAAATTCTAGGACCCAGTGCCCGCTGCACCACTAACCAGCTGGGTGACCTTGTGAAGTCACTTCTCTCTGAGCCTCAGTTCCATCGTCTGTAAAATAAATTGACAAACAAATTTCATCTCATGTGCCATTTCTGCTTGAACAGTAGTGACTTCCTGGGACACTGTTGAGGAGGAGTTTTTAGTTGCATTCTTGCTTAGTGGAAAGGAATTCTGGGATTGATTGGTGATGCCTGCCATGGGTATTAGCTAGGAACTAGTAGTGCTTTGCATGCCTTACATTTGCCACCCTTACTTGAACCTTGTGTCTGGGGGAACATTTGGCATTACAATGGATATGTCTCAGGACACCAGGCCCCGCTTTGGAGAGACCACAGAGCTAATAGACCAATTTCTTACGTGGCTCAACTCTTCCATTCGGGACTTTCTGAGAACCCATTTGTGCCGAGTTTTATCCTCAGTCCTGGGGTCACCAGACTGGATCAGACACGTTTCTAGAAGCTCACAATCTGGCAGAAGAGACAGGAGTGGAACCACATAACTAGAAAGCAAGACCGAAAATGCCTGTGTCCTCAAAAGATGATAAACATAGTCCCTTGGGAATTAAAGGGAGTGGCTACAAATTCGCTTGAGATACAGCAGAAAAGCCCTCCTAAAGACAGTGACCTTTAACCTGTCTTCAAAGGGCAGGTGTGAAATGTCTGGGTTCCCCAAAAGCTTGCCCTGGAGCTGCTGCCTCAAATTGGATGGGGAGCCTTTCTGGGAATTTCTTAAAGTTGTCTTGGGCTGTTCTCACAGGTTGCCCAGTTAGCTCGCTCCCTCAGAATAAAGGTTGACCAGGCTCACCTCAAGACACGTGCAATGAATGTGTGGGCAGTGTGCCCAAGCAAGTCCTCCAATCGAACCCCCCCACAAAATCCCATCTTCCTTTATTCACACCATGAGTGTTTACTGAACATCTACTATGTGCTATGCACTAATGTTGACATCAGGTGGTCACGGAGGCTCTCTCGAGGTGGCATCGCAGCAGAGATCGAAGTAAGCAGTTCAGCATCTGAAGCCTTGTGGGCGGAGGGCACAGCACATGCACAGGCCTTGAAGGGGGACCATACTCAGCATGTTAGAACAGCAGGCGTGTTTAGATTAGGAGATGGAGGGCATAAGACACGAGGTGGCAGAGGCAGGGAGGGACTGGTTCTACCAAAGACTTTATAATATTAGGCTGTGATGAGTGCTATGACAGGAGAGTAAGTAAGGGAAGGGAAGAGATGGGCTTCTCTAGAAGGAAGTGGTAGGGAAGGTCTCTGATAAGGTGACATTGGGACAGAAGCCTGTGTTAAGTGAGGGAGCAAGGCATGAGGCTATCTGAGGAAGAGCATGCTGGGAGAGGGATCGGCAAGCGCCAAGGCCCTGGGGTGAGAATGGGCCTGGTGTGTTTGAACAGCAGCAGGGAGACCGGGGAAGCTGGGGTGGAGGGGAGCAGGGTAAGCCCAGGGGAAATGAAGTTCCAGGGGTGGGTCCTGGCTGGGTCAGGTAGGGTAGGAAGGCTGGATTTACTGTGACAAAGGTGGGAACCATGGGGGATTGAGGGCAGAGGACGAACAGGATCTGATGTGGGAGTGGGAAAGTCGCGGCAAGACCAGCGTGGCAGCGGGACTCAGCTCTGCCCTGGGGTGGCCAGGCCTGGCTTCTGACCAGAGCAGATTTCAAAGGGGCCTGAAGGATTGCTCCAGGACCCCTTGCCAGGCTGGGCCCAAAAAGGCAGAACAGAGAGTGAGGGCCGGCCCCACTTCCGGGAGGTCTGCGGGCAGCGGTCTCTTGTCCAGGGCAGGAGGATGTTCTCACTGACTCGGAGGAAACAGCGCATACCACATCAAAAGGGGGCCCAGGTGGCTCCCACGCTCAGCTCGTGGGAACTCTGCTACCCTGGGTTCTCGCAGGGGACCTGCAGATTAGGAGGGGCTGGGGGCTGCCTCAGGACTGTCCCCCAGCTCACTGATAGGTAAATTTTACAAAGCGCCACCGTCACACCCCACTAACAACCCTCTTCCCAGGAGCAAGACTGACTTTGTAACTGAGGGCTCTGTGGTGTTATGGGGTGTCAGAACTTGTAGGGCAGCTGAGATTAAAAACCTGCCATTTCTGGGGTGACCTCCTGCCTAACTCCCAAGACAAGGTCAGGGGCATGAGCTGGACCAGATTTGGGGCGTTTTATAAACCTGGGATAGCGCACCGCCCTTACTGATCGATAGGTGCTGCCTAGAGAGCTGTGCTGAGGATTCTCCTCAGCTTGAGAGTGTGCTGTGATGGATTAGTGATGTCTGTCACAGGTAGGAGATAAGAAGTGGTGGTATACATGCTAAATAGTTACCTTTCCACCGATTTTACAGAGCCTTAGAGAGAAGGGGGGATGTTCTCTCATGAGATGAAAGGGAGGGAAGGGAGTGGGGAGACCTAGATGTGTTGAGGACCTTAACAAGGTGTCTACACTAGCAGTGTTTTGAAGGACAGGGCAGGCAAGAGGAGCTGCTTGAGGTCCCTGCCCTTCTGCTTTCCTATAAGAGGATGAGGAAGGATGAGATTGGGGTAGTGATTCCCCCAGGGAGGATTCTAACAGACCCTGAGAAGGCTCAGACAGACACCCCATCTCTTGGGTCCCAGTGGGCTGCTAGAAGGAGGAAATTGAGACCTCCACCCTCACCCCCATGTCAAACTGAGCTTTATGTGTTTGAACTCATTGAACCCTCACAAGACTCTCTCCTCATTAAAGATGGGGAAACTGAAGCACAGCACCTTTAACCCCCACACCTCAGCTGACCCTCCCATAGCACCTCCCTCAGGAGCTGTGTTCTGTGACTCCAGGTCACCACAGTGTTTAAGAACCCTGACATCTGCTCCAGACATGGCCACAGGGTAGAGGAGTTGTGTGCATTGCATGTGTACATGTGCCATTGTGTGGGCCTCCCCGGCCGAGCATATGTGCGTCATCATGAGGGAGTGTGGGTCATAGTGTGCCTGCTTGTGTCCCAATGTATGGGTTGCAGTGTCCCTTTGCAGGCTGTGTAGTGCTGAGTGCCTGGGACGACCAAGACACTTTGCTCTGAGTTTGCTGGCTGCCTTAGTCACAGTAACTGACCTCAGTAGATAATGCATGTGTGTGTGTGTGTGTGTGTGTGATAATGTCACTCATCAAATGTCTTTGGAAAACCCGGACTTACTATCGCTAGCCATTTCTCTATGCAGGACTTCGAGCCTTTCATATGCTCACACATGTTGTGAATTTTCCGAGAGGGAGATGTTGAAGTGTTTCCTAACTTAATTGATCCCCGAGTCCTTCTTTCCCAGAAACTTTTATGGGAATTAGTGCTCCATATAGCAACATTTGAGAAGCTGGAATGGCTGAATCACTAGTAGTTGGGTTTCAGGCGCAGTGGCCAGTGCGGATGGAACCCAAGCGCTCTCACAGGGAGGAGGCCAGCTGTGGGATGGGGAAGAGTCCCACGAGGGGTCCATTCCGTGTAACAGGGGCGAGGTCGTGCTCACACCCCTCATTATAAGAGAAGGATGCCAGAGTAGGAATCGAGTTTCCTGGGGGTCATTCTAGATGACAGGGACAAGCACAGAGGGGGTTAAGAGGATGCCCAGGAGTCAGAGCCAGAAGGCAAACCAGTGTCCCCTGATCCTCGGGTGTGGGGCCGGAATCCAGCTGCAACCTCTTCTCTTCTCCCCTCAGGGTCCCGGCGCTCCCTGTGAAGAACTTGAATGGTACCGGGCCAGTCCACCCGGCCCTGGCAGGTGAGGTCCAGCTCAAGACAGAAAAGAAGGGCGGGACCCACAAGGAGGCAGCCCCATCTGTTGGGGCTCTGACTCAGCCCCTTAACAAGCTGATGGACAGGCCTCATAGGAAACGCCCCCTACCATTGGGCCATGACACCGGGGTGGGCCCGCATAAGGCACTCCCCTTGGCTTCAACCTGGGGTGGGAATGAGAGGTGGGACCCATGGAGCACCCCACCCACCCACCTAGGTTCCCCAGGATCCCTGGGCACGAACAGGTGGGCGGAATTTGGGAGAAAGGCCCCATGCAGACACCCAATGATGGGAGGGTGGGGGTAAAGGGTAGGCGGGGCCCGGACGTCGCCCCGCCCCTGACTGCCCCGGCCACGCCCCCAGGGATGACCGGGATTCTGCTGTGCGCTGCGGGGCTGCCGGTGTGCCTGACGCGGGCCCCCAAACCCATCCTGCATCCACCGCCTGTGAGCAAGAGTGACGTCAAGCCCGTGCCCGGCGTGCCTGGGGTGTGCCGCAAGACCAAGAAGAAGCACCTCAAGAGGAGTACGCCTTCCGCGTCCGACCCTGACCTCTGAACTTGACCCCACGCACCCTTGACCACAACCCCTCTCGATTCCTTGCTCCAGTTTGTTCTTGGCACTTAGGGCCTCACCTCCATCTCCTGATCGCAACCCCCGTTCCCTGACCCCTTCTGCTACCAACTCTTGATTACATCTACCATGCAGCACCACCTGGCATTTGACCCCTGCCAACCCCACCTCTCTGACGCCTGACCCGACCCGAGACAAGTCCTTAGGGGTACAGTGCATAGCCTCAAGTAGTCCCCCCACCATGTCCTTGCAGGTAAGAACCCAGAGGATGTGGTTCGAAGGTATATGCAGAAGGTGAAGAACCCACCTGATGAGGTGAGTCCTAGGGGAGGGTACAGGCCTGGACAGAGGGCTGGCAGCCTCACCTGCAGAGAGGGCGAGCCCTCTCCTCTCCTCCCTCCCCCAC
>PVJL010007186.1:0-56139 GCA_004026885.1 Lyroderma lyra
ACCCCTCCCCCTCCTCTCTTTGTCTTTCCTTCCTTTTCAGTTTTCTTCCTCACCCCTTCCCCACAATTAGTTTTCTTCCCACTTCTTTCCCTTTCTCTTCCCTTCCCTCTCTCCTGTCTTCCTTTCCTTCCTTTTAAAATGCCTCTTTTGTTCAGTGTGTATTTTCAAGGTTATGTGCCCCGTGGAGGGAGGTGCTGTTGAAAGTATGGCTGAGCGGGTTGTTAGGCCAGGGGCCTAAGTTATAGAACTCAACCTTTCCCCTTGAGCTGGATGAAACTTACTGAGTCCCTGTACCAGCACTCACTCTGTGAAATGAGGCTCCTAAGTCTACCAGTTGCCTACTGCGAGGGCAGGGGAGTTGCGAAGTCAAGAGGTGTCATATCTGAAAGGGATAATTAGGCAGGTAGCAGAGACGGAAAGCAACACAGTGAACGGGACTCCTGGAGCTTGGCTTCTAGTTCTAGTAACATCCCTGTCAGGTGTGAGTGGGTGGCAAGTCACCCTTTCAGTTGATTAGAATTAGTACCACCTGACTTCCAGCTTTGAGAGCGAGGAAGACAATATATATGAACATGTGGTTGTCGTGGGAATCCAGAAGTCCAGCAAAGGCATTATGACATGGTAGCTATGAGCTTGTGCCCTGAAATAAAACTAGATTTGAGGCTGATTATCCTTCTACTTATTATATAATTTTGAGTTAAGAAAGATAATGAATGTGTGAGTGCTCTGAGAACTATTGTGCACAGTTGAGGCAGTAAAGCTTGTGGCAATTGTTTTATCATGGTGGTACCATAACTAGAACTTGCTGTGTACAGAGACTTTCACTTTTTGAACTCAAAACATTGAATGCTTCCCTTTCTTTAAAAAGAATTCAGACAGCGTTTAGCCTGCAAGCAGGCTTACATTCGTCGGGACAAATTAAGTATGCTTCTCTGTTCTCAAGGACTTTTTGTATTTAACGAGCTCATGACATCAACCTGTTCCTCTCACACCAAGGTATATGAACAGTAAATGAGGCTCTAGTTTTGAAGACTGTCATATTTTGGCCAAAAATAGTCCTTATCATTCCTCATTATTATAGTATCACTGAGTAATTACTAAATTTTATACATGAATTTGAGTCATCTCAGGTAAATGGCTTTTAATTTTTTTTTTTTTTTTTTTTTAATTTTTTTTTTTTTATTCATTTTTATTGTTAGACTTATTGGGGTGACATCTGTTAGCAAGGATTACATAGGTCTCAGGCATATAATTCTACAGTGCATTGTCAACTTGATGCATAATTTTTAACTGAGAATAATAGTTTCTGTTCTCAGTGGAAAACAGTGAGCTTTATTAGCCCTGTGACAATGACTCTATTAATGACAAGCAGAGAGCAGTTCCACTGGGACATGACATGATTATTTGTTTCTGACGTACAGGTTTGTAAATTGAAGCCATCCTGGTCCAAACGAATACTGTGTGGAATTTTCTCATTGAAAGCTAATATTATGCAGAAATGCATGGGCTCATTTTGGGTCTGACTGTGGGAATGTAATGATCAGATTTCTTCTGAGCCTTTCCAAATATGGGACTTTAGCTAGTCCACAGATAGGCATGAGAACTACGAAAATGCTTTGGGTGGTAGGACTATATCAGGGGTCTTTGGATTCTACAGGGGCACTGAGGCATGGTGAATGAAGAACCAGAGATGTTCAGGTTAGCTTGTCTCCTGACTCCTTTGTGACCTTGGATAATCAGTTTTGTAAACTCATGTTTCAGTTTCTCCATTGGTGACATGGAAGGATTCCACGGAAATCCTTAGCCATGAAATGTGGAAACTGTGATATGTGTATATGTTACGTTATCTGTGTATTTAATTCTTCATGTGAGAGAAAAGCTTGCTTTTCAGAGATCCATTAGTTCATTTCCTGGAGACATTGTTGTAAGTCACCACCTCCCCAAAGCCTGAGGGAGATTTAAAAGCACCCGACTATGAGTAGGCTCCCTTCCCAGGTAGGAAGGGTCCCAGGTATGAAGAGTCTCAGGTAGTAATTGAATGGGTTCATAAACTGGATGTGGTTCTCTGTGTGTGTGTGTGTGTATGTGTGTGCATGTGTGTGTGTGTGTGTGTGTGTGTGTGTGTGTGTGGTGAGATTGTGGTGGTAATGGTGCGGTTGTACTTATGTTGGGCGAAGAAGCAATATGAGGTTCATAAGTGTTCGTATATGTGGTTTCTTACTAGACATGTTAAGCATTCTTTCATTTTGCTGAAGCTAAAAAATATTAGCAGTTTTGAGTCTAATACATATAGCAGTTCTATTTGAAACAGCAAATAACCATCTCAGTCTTGAAATACAACAGGCAATAAAGTTAATTTGAAAAACTTGGGTTTTCTCCCCAGGGATCTCCTCTCTTAAATCTTGTTTGCTTAGCCTCTCATCTTTTTTCTCCAACATCCTTGCTGTTAGTACCACCAGGCTGAGGTCTGAGCTGCATGCAGTATTGCCCCTAACATGCACACATCTTTGTGCAAGAAGCCTGGGGGGCCATGACTAGATCGGTGCAGTAGCAGCTGGAGCCCAGAGGATGAAGAAATCTGGGTTAAAGTGAATAAGAAGGAACATCTCATTTTGGATGAGGGAGAATGTGGTTGTTCAAACATTGATCTGGTTATGGAAAATGACTTCATCAAATTGAATATTCAGTTCAGCTCAGAGAGAAAGAACTCCCTTCCTTAGGGGGTTGTGTTCGGGAAGAGAAGGGGAACCAGAAGGAGAGAAGCAGGGGTGTTGGGTAGAATGAAGAGAGTGTTGAACTGGTTTTTGCTAAAAATCATTACTCAGAGATGAAGATTCTGTTTATAGTATCATTTGCATGGGTGAATGGATGTTAGCTTGTCACTGAGTCTGTAAAATGGTTATTTCAGGCACAGGTGTTCCTGCATAATTTTTGGAATTCCTACTTCTTTTCTTACTGGCTCATTCTAGCTTTCAGGGTACTGAACTAATAACATTGGGGAAATCAAGGGGAGATACATATGCCCTACTCTTAATGGCTCATTTATTTACTGTCTTTCTGCCATTTTCTCAGATTGCTTTGACCGCTGGTCCCCCTCTGGCCCCTTGCTGTCTTTGACTAAAGTTAGCTGATGGTAGGCTATTGGAAGAACATCGATGGAGGAATGTCTTACCCCAACAGTGGTTCAGGACATCTCTCTGGCTGTCCTGCTCTATGGAGCCAACATAAATGCAAGTCAAGGGAAGAATGTGTGGATGAGAGAAGCTTTTCTATAAAATATATGGCAAGAGATCACCTTAGCTACCCCCAAATGAAGAAAATGTACTCTTTCTAAAGGAGAAAGGAAGTGTATAGAAGCAAAGAAACAAAAACAAAAAACAGGAAAGGCGTGTCTTGATTCTTTTGATCTGACCAAGGAACCTCTGGCATCTCTAAGGTATGATCATCACTGTGCTAATTCTCTAGGTTCTCTTCTTGATGGGAGATGCAGATGTAACACAGAAGGAATCATTGTAAAGAATTTCCTTACTTCCAATTGAGTGTTAGTGATCTTCTAATAATAATGGGTATTTAACTGATTTTCCAAAATAGTTGCATTCTTTTAACTAAGAGAATGTATAGCAGTTTCGCTCTCTTCGATAGCCTCCAATATCCAGTTCTCACCTATTTTGAGCACAAGGAAGCTTTGCACTGTCTCACCCATTTAAACTTTGATCGGTCATATGATTTGCTTAGAATGTGGGCAGAAGCATTCGATGTCAAGGACTTGACTCTCCAGCCCCTGTTTTTCTTTGCCCTGATGACTAAATGACCTAGAACCTGGGGTCAGCTTATAGCGGACAGGCATTCTACTCACAAGAGTTGTCAACAGTTGTAGTGGATTTTGTGTAAGCAAGAAATGAACATTTATTATGTTGTACCCATGAGGATTGGGGGTTGTTTGTTGCTGCACATAATCTGTGATAGTGATGATCTAGCTAGTGACTAATGATAGTATCTTTAGCCTTCCGTCATGTGGCTAATCCACTATATGTGGCCTGGTCTCTTTAATTCTTCTCTGTGAGTCCACATGGATCATAACTTGGTTGCTTTTCATATTCTGGTTTCCCACTATCATTGGTGGTATGCCCTCATTCTCACCCACAGTCCTTATGCCCTATAGTTCCTCTGTGGAATTTTCTGGTGCTGAGAAGTTAGTCCTCTTTTTTTTTTTTTTTTTTTTTTTTTTTGCAGTGTTGTATATTGTGGGAGTTTGTGGGGAAACATGACTGTTTCTGGCATTTCTACCATCTGTTTATTTTCTGCTAAAAGTCACTTCAGAATATATACATATAGAAAATTTGTTCAACTAAAGCATATATTTATATCTATAGCCTATATCCATGCCCAGGGCTCTGTATAAACTATTGTAGGTATTTTTCCATATACTCATGATCTCTCATTTCTCTCTTTAAAATTTACTTTTTAAACATTTTGTTATGAAGACCTCAATCACAAGAGGAAAAAGCACAACTCAAATGGACTTAGATGATAAGAGACTCACAGAACAAGAAAGCTCGGTACTCAGAAGCATGGCTAGATCCAGCACCTCAGTGCTCACCAATGAGATGGCTCCTTCCATGTCTCTACCCTTCTTCTCATAGGGTCAGAGTCAACCTAAGGTTGCCTTCTCTGTGGCTACAATGGTTGCCCATAGCTCCCAGGCCACTTGTGCCCCTATTTATATCATGTGAGAATGAAAAAGTCTTTTATGAACATCATCTCAAAAGTAGGAAGTTTCTTTCCCAGAAGCCCCCAACAAGTGTCTCCCATGACTCATTGGTCCAAATTGAATTACTTGACCTCACTGCCCTGTGCACTGGGTGATAACCTTTCCTAGTTGTTGTCGGCCAAGTAGTGTCCACTGTGGACCTTACCATAGAGGTCTCATACCCCAAATACCCAGCTAAGAATGTAAGAGTGGTGATGCCTGTGAAGAAAATCTTGGGGCTATTGATAAAAGGAAGCTGGAAATGAACTTTGGGGGTGGGGGTGGGGCAGCGAAAACGTGACCACAGTGGCCTACCTTTCTTCTCTATGGATCTAAACTAAGGACTCGTCTTCTTTTCCTCTCACTGGGGCTTTTAGATAACTTAGGACATTGCTGATGCATGAAATGTTGATAGATGTGAAAACGAGGTACATTTTCTATGTAAAAATGTTGGCTAGATGAAAAACAAACAAAGGGTTTGGTAAACCTCCCTTTGAATTTAGTAGAGTGTTTGCTTTTAACAAACAAACAAACAAACAGGCAGACACGAAAACATAATGGCTACATGAAATACACATACCTTCAGTAGCCTGCAGGACCTCAGAATCAGTTGTGTGTTTCTTTTGTGATACGCATCTTCCTGATTCAGAATGACAGGAGTTGTTTTCATGATGTACCAGCTCCCACCGGGGATGGCTCATCATTCAGTTGTACGCAAGACGACCAAGCTCTAATAATAAAGAAAAGAGCAATCTAGGGAAAGAAACGATCTGTTACAGTGTTCGTTTCTCATAATGGACCTTCCCAAACATTTTACAAATATTAATTAAATCTCCCAGTTTCCTTGCGTGATGAAAACCTATTTTTATAGAGTGGAGTAGGCAAAGTCAACTGACCAAGGCCACTCCATGAATTAATGTCAAAAACAAGGACCTCGACAGTTGGGCTCACAGCTCTAGTGCCAGTCACCCGAGAGCATTGCCATTTAACTGCTTTCCCTTCCCAGAGGGGAAAAGTATGCACAGCCAAGCAGAAGCAAATAGATTTTCTTCCGTTTCTGCTTGGAACTGATGAATACAAGTTCAAACGACACTATCTGATGACTGTACGAAGACATTTAACGAATGGAGCAATATGACCAGCTCATAGGGCATGGCATTCTTGCACCAAGCAAATGAAATTATTGTCCTTTAATTCTTCTCAAATATTATGTACAGATCACTCACAGGGTGCAGTCATTACATTAGTCCCTGTATGGAATTTTCCAATGGTTACTATGGGAGATGACAGAAAACTATGATGCTCTGAAGGGTTTGGATAAAATTATGCATTCATCTTTGACCAGCTTGCTTTAATTTTACAGAGGGATAAGCTACAACTCTGGCCTTGTGGAATGTACTGTTCAATGGGGGAGATAGAAAAACCTTATAGCTGTACCATAAGCAAAATGTAGTAAGTGTAATAATAAAGGTATTTGTAATTTACTGTGGAAAATTGGTGGCCAAGAAATCTTCAGGATGAAACAATCATCACCTGGTAATTCCCTGGAGAGTGTGGCATTTTATCTGGGCCTAAATTTATGGGAATTATAAAGGTAACGGGAGGTAAGGAGCAAAGGTATACTAGTGAAGAGATGAGTATTACAGTCTCAGAGGTGGGAAAACATGGTTTATATATAAGTAATTATATTTGTCTGGAGTATAAGGATCAAAGGAGGTAATGGTGAATGAAGTAGCTGGGAACAAAGGTCCGGAAACATGAGTGCTCTTACGTGTCAAACTAAGGAGTATGGATTTAATCCAGGAGGAAATGGAGCGCTGCTAGAGGCTTTATGAATTCCACAGCTACTACTGCATCTCACACAATATCTCTTAGAGCTCACATCAGAGTCAGAATGCTAGTCTGGCTGAAGTGTGGCCAGTGCCATGTGAGTGCTAACATTTATAGCTGGTACTGTCTCGGAGCTCAGATACAAGTAGATTAAGGTTAATGCTGAGGCAAAAGCATAAAAAAAGAGGTGTCTTAAAGCTGCAACTGGGGGGTTGAGGACCGGAATGCATAATATGGAGACACACCGAATGACTTACTGAGGGACAGGAAACATAGGTGATTCTGCTTGGTGTTTTGGATTTCTGGTAAGTTACAGAGAGAGGCAGTGTGGTCTAGTTGTAGTTGCCTGAGGGTGGCCGATCTACATCCTATCACCAGGCTTGGTATGATGAGGCAATCACCCGTGTGATCATAGCCAAGTCCTGGGAAAAAAATCTGTTTGCTCGTTGGTCATGAGAGAATGGACTAAATTCTTTTTCTGTTCCCCGGCCAGGAATTGAACCTAAGCTGTGGTGGTGAGAGCACTGAAGCCTAGCCACTACATCACCAGGGGACCCCCCCTAAATTTGTATTTTCCAATGAAAGTTCTGTCGACAATTGGTAATGAAGAATATCCCATTAGAAAAATAATTGGTCTGTAGTCAATTAAGTGTGGGAAATGCTGTAGACTCAATTCCACTTTAGGAATCATGATGTGCAGTCACATGTTAAAGTTTTGGAGTGTTCTGCAGAAAGGAAGGCAGAACTCTCCTGAACTCAGCCTTCTCCAAACTCCTTTGACCATAAGAATCTTACTTATTTTGCTCCCATGTAACAATACCTCTGCGTTGGCGGTGGGACACTCTGGGGAATTTGGGGCTAGACATTTTAAGGGAAAAGTCCCATTCTTTCATTCACTGACTTGGTATTACCCCTCAAGTTTCTTCTCAACCTAGGATATTGCAAATCCAAAGGCATGCTGCTCCTGCAGTCTGCTGGACTGAATTTTCCTACCTATAATGCAGGCCTGACGATCAGCCCCCGATCAACTTTCTCTCAAAGTTGAGGTGAGAAGTTCTTTAAAAGTGTTTGTAAAAGTGCTTTGAGATCCCGAAAGGAAGGAGATCCCTGGTGGATTCGTCATATGATTTCATTAGAAAGCTTGTGTGCTAAGGAGCTATCAGCTTTGGCATCCAGTTTGGAATCATCGTATTTCTAATGTACTCTATTAACCAGAAAAGAGCTGAGGGGTTATTTTTTTCTTCTCTCTCTCTCTCTCTCTTTCTCTCCCTTTTTTTTTTTTTTTTTTTTTTTTTTTTTTTTTTTTTTTTTTTTTTTTTTTTTTTTTTTTTTTTTGCATCTGCATATAATGTAATTTAACCTAGCAAAAAAGACACTGATTGTCTGTCCCACAGGACTTAATTAACTCCCAGGTTCACTTAGCGCCACAAAAATAATAAGAAAAGGAGAAGTTCGGGTGTTCCGTACCTGTCCACTTCCACCTCTGGTGCATAATGAGATGTCAGGAGTGGTGACACTGATGAGACGTGTAAAACATGCTGATTGCAGGAGGCGGTGAGCTGGCTGGAGGGACTGCAGACCCAGCCAGCAGCCCTTTCCTTCGGATTACAATTTCCAACATTCTCCCTACTCACTTCCCTGCCACCTGAGTGGTTTTGTTAACCTTTAGCTCTGCCTTCTGCACCCTGGTCGGATGTTATGACAATGGTCGTGGGGCAGATGCCATGTTTATTAAGCTGCCTGTAGCAAATCCGGATAGGTAGTGCAGGATTCTACCAGCTAGCCCTCAGGGGAGCCCATTAAGAAATTGCAAGGCTAATAAAAATTGTACTGGATGAAATTGCAATCCTCTGGTGCCACTCCATGATGGGTCAAATCTGGTTTTAAATTTTAATGCAGGCAGGGAGTGAAGGCTTGCACTGGGACCTTCGTACCAGCAGCTCTGAGACTTGTACCTTCTTAACCCAGAGCTGGAACAGTGCAGTGAGAGGACAAGCTTTTTCCTCTGTGTGAGGTTTCTGCACATTGGAGGTAGGAATTTATTAATGTTTCTTACATGCTAACAATGCACTGCTCCTGGAAAAACGCCCAACTCTTGCCATGTGGCATGCAATTTGGGCTTCAGTTCGAGTCCTCTGGCCTCACATTAATTGAAGCCCCCAGTGCCCATGCCTGAGGGGAGCCTTGAAAACACATGGTGAACAGTTTCCAGTTTCTTGTCTCCAGAAAATTGTTCTAAAACTTTTATACTGGTAGCTTCTTGCAAAGATTGTATGGGAGCTCTTGAAGAGCCATTCCAGTGCTTAAATTCATCATCGCACTGTATCCTATCTCATCCAAGGACCACTGCAAAAGCAGATGAGTCTTTGTTCCTTTGCTAAGTCCCTTCTGCTCACAGAATTCATCACATCACCTGGATAAATTGGTAGTTTTCAAAATCAAAATGAAATAACCAAGTATATAATTGCTGTTTTGGGAAGATGGAGAAAAATGAAAGGAAAACCATAAAAGCGTATTTCAGTACCATGCATGATGCAATCTAGACAAGTATATTTTGCATTTTATTGTGAAGAAATGCTGTGAGGACTACTACTAGAGAAAGAGCTTAATATTAACTGAATGCTTACTTCTGGTCAGGAGCTGAGGGGAACCCTTTACTTAAACTACCCATTTAATTCTCACAATGAAGCTTTGTTGTGATTACTGTTATCATCTCCAATAATAGATTAAATTGCTCAGAGAGGGTGAGTAGTTTGTTTCAGGACCCACAGTCAGTAAGTGGCAGAGTGGGGACCCAGGGACAGAAGAATTCTAGAGCCTATGTTATTATTACTGCTAATTTTTTTAAAAAAACTTTTTCAAAAAAAGAAGAAAGAAAATCTGTTCTCTTTCATAAACATTAACCAAGATCAATATGTGAAATTATCATATAAATTTGTGAAAGTAGATTGCTAAGTAGGAGAGAAAGTGCAAGTGTATTAAAATTTATCTCCTGAGCTTCCACCTCAGCTGTGAACCTGGGGCTGTTCGGCCCCTCTCATCTGCCACAGGTCCTGCTGGCTCCTATCTCCTCTGAGCATTGTCCCACCACGGCGGTCTAGATTCTTCCTGGGAGATTTTCTGCTTCCTGTACCCTTCCGTTCTGACAGAGGTGTGAGTGGAAGTGTGTGTGTGTGTGTGTGTGTGTGTGTGTGTGTGTGTGTTGTGTGTGTCTGTGTTTGTGTGTGTGTCTGTGTCTCTGTGTGTCTGTGTCTGTGTCTCTGTGTGTGTGTTCTGTGTATGTGTGCACACGCACGTGTGTGTGTCTATCTGTGTGTGTGTCTGTGTCTCTGTATGTGCGTCTCTGTATGTGTGTGTCTCTGTGTGTGTGTCTCTGTGTGTGCGTCTCTATGTGTGTGTCTATGTCTCTGTGTGTGTGTGTCTGTGTGTGTGTGTGTGTCTGTGTATGTGTGTGTATGTCTGTGTATGTGTGCACATGCATGCACATGTGTGTGTGTGTGTGTGTGTGTGTGTGTGTGTGTGTATGTTTGTTCTGGTGGGGTGGCCATGTACAACCTGGGACCTGATAGTTATAATAACACCTTCTCTGTGACTACTGTAGGGTAACGTTTTGTGGAAAGAATATACGAATAAACATATTAAAATCGAGGGACACCTAATTGAATTCAGTTCTCAAAACCTTTATTGTGAAACTTTTGGAAACTGCTGTTGAGACTGTAGACCTTGGGAAACATAAAAGAATGATGCTTTTACCAGAGAAATAAGTTATACCGAGGGTGGTTTACGCAGAAAGACCACCCCAACTCCAGAGGAAGGTCTTTGGCTTCCCAAACAGTAATCATTTTGCCATTTGGTACCTGGGTTCTGCTGTAGGTTGCAGAGGTGCAGATATGCTTGACACAGCTGATGTTTATGGTATCTTCCTGAACTCTTTTATTAACTCTTAATAATGAGAGTAACATTTAGTAGGAATTACTTGTTTTGTAGTATAGAAAGAGCCTAATTTCCTTTGCTGCATTATTTTAATGAAATATTGGGAGCTCATATCTATAGTTCCAGAGTGTTCAGTTTAATCTTTCTTTTTTGATTTTCTGGAGGATGAGTCCAGGCATTTTATCAGTAAGGGTGAGGAGTACTGATATGGGAGATAACAGATATTTCATAATTTTTGGATGCTTGCATATATTACATTGTCCTATAATTCCAGTTTCTGTCTTCCAACCATTATAGCCTCTCTACAATATCGATAACTTAACTGCTTTAATATACAAAATGTCTTTATCTTATTATAAAAATTATACTTGCTTAGATTTGAAAATTTACAAAGAACTAATAGAGAAAAAAAAGAGATCCTTCAGCATCCCATTGCCTTGATCCTGGCCAGGGATGTCATGAGCCATGCAGAGCTTTCTCGGCACCTTCACCCTGTCACCTTCAAGCCGGGAGTTTAGAGATGGCAACTCCTCATTTCCATGTCTACAGGCATTGGGTGCAATAGTGTGGTAATTTGATGAAGTCAAATGTTTAAAGAACATTCTCTGCATGCTGAATGAATAAATTTGGAAGCGTGGTAAGTTCAATATTGGTAATAATGTTTGGGTGATTTATCTATGTCTATCCCTACATATCTTTCCATAAAATCTACCAATAAGACAAATTTTCAGACTTGTTTCTTGTAGCTTAAGAAACCATCACTTTCAACATCATGGAAAGTTGACTTTATTCTTTGCTGGGAAATCACACACTTCCGTGGTATTATACAATTTAGGAATAGTACAATTGGCCTATCTAAGGTATTAATAACACACCTACTGGGGCCTATTTTTTCTTTAACTTTTTATAAATAATTTCAAGCATATGAAACTAGAGAGAATAGCATGATGAACCTCATGTACCCATCACCACCTTCAACAGCTATCAGTTTACTTTTTAAAAAACATTTTAATTAAAGGCTGCTTTATGTGGGTTACCTTTGAAAGGGGAACCTACAGAAGCGAATTTTAAGGATAAAGGCAAATTTTTGTGTGTGGGGTAGGCTGTGCTTGATACCCCATCAAATTCCATTGCCTGAGCAGCTAATGGACTGTTCATTAACTTTAAGGCAACAAATAATATATTGACCTTTTATATGTGACAGGAACACAGCATATAGCTATTTTGTGTGTGTTATTTTCACAGCACTATGAAGTAGGTAGTATTAGCTTCGTTTTACAGATACGAAAATGGACACTTACTGAAGTTTGGGAGACCTGCCCACAGTCCCATGGCTAATAATAGTGTTGGAGCTGCCTAATGTTAAACTTTCTCTTAACCACGATGCTGCCTGCTGAATAAGTTACTGAAAATGGTAACAAATGGTATGTCAGGGGTGGAGAGTAGATGAGATGAGAACAGGATGAAGTAGTATGGACAATAAATTTGAGTTAATCAAAAGAAGTCTTCCATAAAATCTCATATCTAGTGCAATTAGAGCAATGCCAAGGGAGTTCAGTTTAACTTAAAGGACACAGCTGTACTTCAGCAAGAAACAAAAGTATTTCAATTTTATTTTGAAAATTGGGCTTCCAAAACCAAGATTCTTTTTATAGCCCATAACAGTGTCTCTGGCCCTGGAAATATGAAAGGACTTTGAAAGAAGAGAGAGGCTTCACTCATCCCTGCCCTGATTTTATATGAAAAGATGTCCACTGGACTAAAACAAAGGAAGATGCCAAACGAGGAATGCCAAGGACTCAGGGAGCAGATTTTATCAGTGCTGGGAGAGGCAACATCTGCACAAGGTTGTTAAGTTGTAGCAAGTCAAGATGGCTGCTGCAGTAACCACAGGCTATGTGAAGAGATAAATGGTTGACCCCAGCCCGTGTCAGGCTACGATTGATGCCACTATCAGCCCTACTGCCTTCCCAATGATTTTTTAAAAAAAATCTTTGATAGAGTGTGTTATCTAGTTACTGGCATGAGGGCAATAGCCTGGAGGGGTGAGGGAAAAGGAAAGAATAAAAGGTCACTCCAGGAAGACAATCTCTGTCGGACTAAATGAGAAAAAAGGACCTCGCTGAAAAGGGGAAAAAAATAAATAAATAACAATAAAAGCAGCTGCTAGGTGCATGGGTGGGATAAATGAAATTGCTCTTTCTCTTCTCTCTGTTCTCTCTCTCTTCTTTTCTCTCTCCCTCCTTCCCTCTTTCTTTCCCCACCTCCCTCTGTTCCTTTTAAATTAAGATAGACCTTCAGCTATGCTGGGGAATTTAGCAGATGCAGCTACAGATTCTTTGTTATTCCCTTGAACTTTTTTGAGATTGTTAAGACTTTTTAAAAAAAACAGAGGAGTTGAAATTCATAGGTCCTAATTAGCACTGCCACTCTCTCTGTAAAATAATGATAATTCAAGAAAGAAAAATACAAAACGAACTAAAATTCCTCTAGATAATGGAAAAAATGTGCCTTTATAATTTGCTATTACTAATTTATCTGTGGTGGATATGTGAATTCAATTCTGTAATGGCTGTCCTGTTTTCCTCCCCGCGTGTGCACAGGCACACATACATACACATGCACACACACACATAGAAGTATGCCCACACGCACAGTGATTTTCACAAACACTGATGCACAGGTTTGGAAAGGCAAGAATAAAATTGCTTTTGCTCAGTATTGCTGCACCAACAGAATTCTATTGCATGATAATAGAAACTTAAATCAGCACTTTTTAGCCTTGAAACAAGTTTTGCAGGGGAAAAAAAAGGAAGGGAAACAGATTTCTTTTTTCTAAGAGTATAGCTTTAATTATTTGATTCTTTTTAATTGACCTGGAAAAATCTAGTTTTTTTTTTCTTACAGAGAGAGAGAGAGAGAGAGAGAGAGAGTGTGTGTGTGTATGTGTGTGTAGAAGGTAGAATGCTGGTTCCAGGGCCAGGGGCCTGAAGGCTGGAGTGATTCCATGGTGTTGATGCTTTCCTGAGAAGAATCATGTTTGATATAAAAAATATTCGTCCTGAAAAACAACTCTAGAAAGAACGGAGAAGTGTATTTTAGGCAGATTCCACACTTTTCTAAGGCCAGAGAGATTTAACAATGTGACTCCCGGGACTTCTCACTGGCTAGTGCTGTGCAGGGCCATCTGTAGTTGGCACAAGTTGAGGGACTTGCTTTTCCACCCCTTCCTCTGTCCCAGGTATCAGAGTAATGAAGAACAGAACAAAACAAAACAAAACAAAATCAAAAACCAAAAACCAAAACCCAAACCATGAGCATGAGCCATGAAACTGCAAAGCTTGTGTTCTAGTACCTGCCGGCACCATCTCACTTGGTGGCCCTGGGTCCATGGGCTTCATTTCTCAGAGCCATACTTTCCTCCCTCTGTAGGATGGCAGTAGTGCTCTACAGTGTCTTACTGTGATGCTTTTGAGATTTAAATGAGTCTACAGACATGAAAAGCCCCTCAGAGCACTTACATCAACGTGGATCCCAGCCGTGTGTGGTGGTGGTTGGCTGGAATGTGCCCAAATGCTTGCACAGAAAATTGCTGTGGTACTAGCAGAGTAGAGGAATAAAATTGTGGTTCCTGGATATTTCCATAGAATTGTTTAAGGTGGGGGCAGGTGGGCAAATGAAATTTGAGGTCCAGATGAAAAATATATAGTGTATATTTTTTGTGCTTTTAATCATTTCTAGTATGGCAACATAAAATATATGTTGTATAGTTTGGTTTGCCCATAAAATTAATATGTTTGAGGTACTAAATTTAACATTAAAGTTTATTTTGTCAAGAATTTGTCTTTTATTGAGATATAAATTATACATAAAATTAAAAAATATTCAATGTCTAGTTCATTGACATATGTATAGACTGTGAAAACCACGCTCAACAAATCAAGATACATAACATTTTATCACCCAAGGAAGTGATTTTGCTTTGTTTTTAGTTTTTACCTATTTTATTTTTTTAACCACAAATGGTGATGTAACTACTAAATTTTAATATATGTATCTTTTTCTTGTTTTTGTTTAAGGAAAAATATAAGAAAGGCAAGGAATGAGTAGTGACACTTACTAAGCACCTGTTATTTGTCACCAAGTTAGTCTTCACACATGAGTTGACTCATGATGGCCTTTGAAAAATCTCCATTTTATAGATGAGAAACAATTTCAAGGAGATTAGGTGACTGTCGAAGTCAAAGAGTGAGTAAGTGGTGAAGTTAAGATTTGAACGTGAGTAAAACCTATTTTCTTCAATTGGTAAAATAAAACAGTTGCTAGAATTTGGGAACCCGATGATCATTCACAGAGTCAGAGATACTGAAAGTTTACATGTTCGGAAAAAAAAGGAAGCCTGAAGAGAAAGAATTTCTCCCCCATCAGGGGAAAAATTGAATTGTGTACGACTTTTACTTGGCGATTCAGTATCATTTGAGAACTTCCGGTTTGGGGGGTTGTACTTTTCTCATAATTTCAGACTTCTGAAAACTTTACCAGCACTGAGATACATTTTTATATTTGTGTAGATTGTCGTTTAGGGCATCGTTGGCTAATGTCTGAATTCCTGGTTCCACCATTGTCCGGTATTTTGTCCTTGGATATGTTACTGTTGCCTCTGCAAGTCTCAGTTTTCTCATCTATAAATAGAACAAATAAGATAGATCCCTCACCAGGCTGTTGTAAGGTGTAAATAGGGTTATGGAAGTAAAGGCCTTAGGGTAATGCCCCTAGTGTAAGAAACACTCAATCAGTGTTATTATTACCATTCTTCCTAGCCTCAGGCCTTGCACCATGAGTATTTTAATTGTTGTGTTTTTTATTTTAATATTTTCCAAATTCAGGTCCATGTAATGTGCTACTAAAATGAGGGAATCTGTGTGAGTGAGAAAACAACTGGCATCTAAGACTGTCCTGCATGTGCCTGGCCCCCAGTGTTGGGGGATGTTTTTAGTACTGCTGACTGGAGCTCAGTCATTGGACCCCCATGTCCCCTGTAGCCACCGCTACACCCACTACCCGCCGTTCTGCTTCTTTCTTGTTAGATTATGTGCCCGTAGGAGATCTAAGCACCTCGTACTGTGCCTGCTTTAGAGTAGATGCTAAACCCCTGTTCGTTGAGTAATTGATATTTACAAATTTCATTCCTGGACCAAACTTCTCACTCTTTTGTTTTCTTTGGAGAATGAGGAATAATGCAGGACTTCATTTTCTGGTCAACCAAAAATTTCCCTTAAAATACCAACCCGTGTTTATTTTGCATATTATCTTCCAAAACAGAGCAAAGGCTTTTCTACCTTTTTGACTGAGTGTAGGCAGTAGAATCAAATGCCTTCTTGATGGATGCTTCTGTATCATTAGCATAAACTTCAGCTATTTCACTTTTTAAAAATAATTCTTCTTTGAGTTTCCTGGTAGGGTAGCGGCTATGCTTCGGTGCTCTCAACACTGCGGCCTGGGTTTGATTCCTGGCCAGGGAACTACCCAAACAAACCAAACAAACAAACAAACAAATCATACCCCTCCCCAGTAGGCAGTACTGAAGTGGCAGGAAGGTGTGTGCTCCTTGCTCAATGGCCCGTGAACTACTGATGTGTTCAGAAGGCAGGTCTCCCATCTGGTTGCTGTCAGCAGCCCCCACCTCCTCCTCATCGACCCTTCTGTTCTCTCCTTCACCAAGAGACAAGACAACAAAATGTGAATAGATATATGTGAAAAATCAGAGTAAACAATTCTGAGGAAGGCCTGGAAAGATGCTTCTTGAAGAAGTGCATGAGATTTTAGTGACTGGATGTTGTGACCTATTCCTCTCCCCCTGCCCCCATTTCTCATCAATCACCTTCGTGACTGAGACAGAGAGATCAGCTTTGTACCGCTCCACCATCGAGATCTAATAGGGTGTTCTGACCATGCCGGTGCCAAATGCTAGATAGTCCTTATATTTCTGTTTTATTTTTTAAACTTAAGACACAGAATGATTATGGCTACACAGATTTCCAAACCAGAAATATGCCACTTTATCACTAAGGTTTTATTTTACTCTCTCACTTTTATAACTGATGATATGCTAAGATGAAAAATATATTGTTAATGTGATCTGTGCCATGTGTTAAGTCGTAACTATCAGAAGCACATTATGGTTAATTAATGTCTACTATAAATTATTATTTTTTAAAAATACTGTCTATTGTATAACTTTTAGAAATAATTTGGTAGTCATGGAATGTGGGAAGGACACATTTTGTAGTTTAAATAAAATTATAACCCAATAATGTTTGACTTGTCTATGGAAAAAATATCTAGTAATGAAAAAAAGAGTCCATCTTTTTCTCCTCACTTTCCTGTTTATAACCTCTGATTTATCTTCATAATTCAGTGTCCTCCTTGAGCATTTCCTCTTTTGTGTTTTAGGAGTGGTCCAACCTTGGTTTGGTAAATAAAAACTTTGAAGTTATATGTGATTTCTAGTTCATTGATTCTGAACTTCCTTTTCTTTGTAACTGAGCTTTCATCTGCATTCCTCAGAGGCATCCAGATTAGGTTATAATTTCTGTTTTTACTTTTACTGAGTCCCAGAATGCCTCAGGCAAAGGATACCTCTGAATTCTCTAGCATAATATTGGCTTCAGGGAAAGGATGGTGGTTCTAAACTTCATACTGATATTGGCAGCCAGGCATGTTTAAGGTCAAGAACCAGCATGCAGACCACTGAGCACAGAACATTGTTTGAATGACTATGGTGGCGTGAGATTCAGAATGATGCTCGCATTTTGTTTTATTATATCATGGAGGTGGGGACTGACAGCATGCAGACTGCAGGAACAGGCTATGTGGGAGTATCCTTTCATGTCAAGCTCATTCCTTCTGCTTCTTTCATTGTGCTACTTTCTTAAACAACTGTGTGCTGAAAGCCTTCTTTGGTGAGGTATAAAGTGAATAACTTGCTTCTAGGCCTTTCTCTTGGGGAAACTATTTGGTTGATGATGGACTCACTTTCTTTCATTCCATGAACCAGGATTTTAGCTAAGAAGAATCCATGCTGTCTTCCTAGCCTCACTGTTCTGTGTTCTCTTGTAGAAAAGGATAATTTTAATGGCGTGGCCACACACACAAAAAATAAGGATTTTTATTTTGCCTTTCTAATGAGCTGAATGGGCTTACATCTTTTTCTTTGTGGCCTGCCCCTTTGTCATAACTTAAACGTTTTCAAATCTGTCCTCATAACTCAGTTTGCTGTAGAGCAAAGAACTTTATTAACATTTTCCTGCTGGACTTGAAAACAATTAGAGCAGTGACTAGAAGGAGTTAAAGAGGACCCCCCAAACCTTGAAGCCAAACAGACATCACAGGGCAGGGATAGCAGGTAAAGTGGTTGCTATAAACACTTTCTCTTGAAAGCTGTGTCTTTTCAATAAACACACTGTAAGGCCCTAGCAAAATATTTCCAGTTGCCTTCATGGGTGGTGCAGTGCTGGAAGCTGTTAGCTCATGCTCGGTTAAATTTCAAATGTCAAAGCTCATTAATAGTGATTTTAGCCAAAGACAGCTCGTAAGGAGCTGTACAAACTTAACTTCCTCAAATAAAAGAAGAAAGATGACCATTTAACATTGCTTTTCCTCCCTCTACTTTCTTCACCTCCGCTTCGAGTTTGTTTTGGCTTTTATTGACAGTAGGTTTCAAGTTTATACTCCGCATTTCCCTTAATTTGCCTGTCCTTTTATCCCCCTCTTGGGAAATAGGCCTATTACAAAGGTGTCGCGATGTTTCTTTGAGTTTTAGGAGGAGCGTTTTGTCTTTTTGAAGCGGGCCTGGAGGAGTCTGGGAAAGTGTTAAGGCAGAAGGTTTAGCTTTTGAGTGAGAGAAACACACTGTGATATGATTATGTGTTCAGATGCTGTTTCCAGCCCTGCCTGAGTACACATGTAAAAGCAGATTCTGTTTCCACAACAAGGATGTTTCAAATTAAAATATTAATCCAAGGAAACACCCCCATTATTTGTAGTCAGGGCAGTTCTCACCACTGTGATTACCTGGAAAATTAAATAAAAAAAATTTTTTTTAACTAGTGTCAATTTACTTGTGCAGTTGTGACTGTGGGTTGGGCTGCTGTATTAAATTCTATGACAAGCTGATAATTGAGCTGCCATTTACAAATTCAACATTAAATTGGCCTCCCTTTTGATTTTGGGTTTTGCTAGCAGCATGCTTTGCTGTGCTCTTTTCTTGAGTCACGCAAAGGCTCCCTGGGCACCAAGCAAGGCCCAGAATTTCAACGGCTGTGCAGGAGGCTTAAGGAACCAGGGCAAGTGCCTCAGAGATGGTCCAGTATGGATATCTTAGATGGGCTCTGTGGACTCAACTCTCTTAATGGGCTCTGTGGACTCAATTGTTTTGAATTATCTAAACTTGGGTTCTTTGAGATTTCTATGTGACTCTATTTGGAGTAGAGGTACAGTGTAGTGACAAGAGTATTTACAGTCTATGTGTATCAGGGGATGGTCTTACATCAGGCGTTTCTTCTGAAGATTTATGGCCATTCCTACTTTTGGGCAAGCATTGGTCCTAAACGGAGGATTATGAGCCCTGCAGTTCTTTTCCATTTTCTGCTGAAACAAGAAATTTTACTTTTTTCAACTCCTAATGGTTTGTTCAGTTTTTAAAGAAGCTGGCCACTGACTTGGAGTTGATTTTTTTTTGCTTTTTTTTTGGTATGTGGGTAGCTCCCTGACTGGGAATCGAACCCAGGTCGCAGCGCTGACAGCGCCAACACTGAAGCCTTAAGCCACTACACCATCAGGGAACTCCCCGTGGCCACTGACTTGGACACATATTGCTATGATAAACAAAGATTATTAATTGTGAACTGTCTACCATCTTGACATTAACAGGAATCTCATTGCAGTCTTTAAATGGATATGCATTCAGTTATTGTTTATATATTTCTGTGGTAGATGGCTCACAACAAAGGTTTCAGTAATATGGGATCATGTTGAGTAGGCTATATTGTTCAGAGTATTAAAAGTTTGCATGCTTTAAAAATAAAAGCCAAATGATTCTATGTTTCTGCAAGTAGGGTCATAATCTGGGAAATATTCCTAAGAATACTGTCTTTTAGTTTTTAACTTTTTAATCTTCTCTTGTAAACATCCAGATTTTGCCCTTCAAGGAAGGGAAACAAGTGTGTTTGGCATTGTAAAGTACTGGCTTATATGTTGGTTTCTTCTAGACAGTGAGCTTCCCGAGAGCAAGGAATTATATTATTTATCATTTTATCCTCAGGGCCTAACACAGTACCTGGCTCAATAAATGTTTATTGGTTGAATATAGTAAAAGTTCTTTAATTGGTACACTAACAAGAATTTTAGGTGGAATATTTAATTTAGGAGAAAAGTCAATTTTATGGACTCTAGCACATTAATTATTTGTGTGCCAATGGGAGCTACAAATTACAAATAAGTGCTATCAATTCACTGAAGCAGATATGGAGGCACTGTGCTGACAGATACAGTGCCAGCAATTTGAGTTATCGCTTGATAAATATATTCTGCAATCTTTTCAAAAACACTGAATTTTAACAGAGACAAAGAAATTATTAAAATTTCATTCAAGATAAAGCTATTTGGTTTCACTGTAATCCACTGTTTGTAGACTGCCTACTCTACGTAGCTGGTCTAATTTATTGATTTGGTCTAATTAACTTGTAAGTACCCACAATGTGCCCAGTACTGTGCTAGTGACTCATAATACACAGGAGATTATGATGTAGTCCCTGCCCTTGTAGAATTCACAATCTAGCAGGTAAAACATCAATCTAAACATGGACCACAAAAGCAGTAAGAGAAGTGTGCAAGGCAGGCTCCAAGGAAAGAGAACTTCTCAGAGGTCCGAGAAAATCATCACAGAGAAGAAGTCAGACCTTGAAAGGTGACTGCATTGCCCAGGAGAGAAGGAGCACATGCATAAGCACGGTCACGATATGTGCAGGAGACAGTGTGGCTTTTGGTATGACTTGATGATGGTACATATTTCAGTGGAAACATGGGATGGAGCCAGACATGAGACAGGGGAGGCCAGTTATGAGGTAGGGGGAATGAACTCATTTGAATCTGGACTTTATTCTCTAGTCAGTGAGAATCTGCTCTCTTCTAAGTTCCATACCTGTATATTCTAAGTGTATGTGTGTGTGTGTGTGTGTGTGTGTGTGTGTGTGTGTGTCAGGGGGCAGTCCAGGTGTGTGTATGTGTGTGTGAGAGAGGGGGATGTGAATTAATGAAGTTCAATTTTCTTTGAAGGGAATATTAGCAGTATTAGCAGTAGAGAGGAAAATAGAAGGGTATGTGCGTGGAAGCAGGCAGACCAGATTGGCTGGTACAATCAGTGGTCATTCACTCAGACTGGCTGTTGCAATCAGTGGTCATTCACTCAACATTAATTCATTCATTTAATAAGTATTCATTAAAAACCCACTGTCCAAGTATTGTGCTCAACTTTAGATGCTCAAACAGACCTGATCTCTGACCTTGTGGAGCCTGTAGTCCAGAGGAGCCAAGTGAGAGGTGAGCGCCTTGGTAGCCCTGCCCACGGAGAGGAAAGAACGAGCTAAGAGGCATTGATGAGGTGAATGGACATAATTTGGTGACCTATTGGCTGTCAGGGGTAAAGGGCAGAAGGAGTTGTTGGTGACTGTACTATTGGAGTTGGTAACTGTAAACTTAGTAGGTGATGGTGTCTTTAAGCAATAGTTCAGGTATCAATGACTGAGTGAGTCAATTTGTGGGAAGGCGGAAATGACGAATGCATTTTTACACACTCTCTATGCTCCATGTAATTTACAAATGGATACATCTAGCTATTTAGAGTTTAGAAAAGAGTTCAGGTTTTGTGTTACAGATTTGGGAGTTGTTATAAGATAGATGACTAGAGAGGCCAAGGGAGGTGGTATACCTACCACATATTACGTGTGTTTTTTTCCCGTAAGCCTCCAGGAAGATTGTGCAGATGAGCGAAGGGGATGGGTGGTTGGGACTGCCACCGTGTGTGGGATGGGCAGAGAAGGAGACCAACTCCCATCTGTGTGTTCTAGAAGTTTTCTTTTCTACCTCACAGCACTTGATGTCATTAATGTCCCCCTCTTTTTCCTGCATTTTCTGTATCTCTTCTTTAGGTAGCTCATTTTCCTTAGTATCTAAATGTAATCTTAAACAGAGAACTCTCCTCTTCCTCTGACCCTCTGGCTCCTGTTACAAAGTGGATGAGGTCTCCTTCCCTTCACAGCCATGCTTCTTGAAAGGGTAACAGCACTGGCTGTTTCCAGTTGCTCACCTCTGGTGCATCCTTCCCCTCAAGCTTCTTGCCTTTGACAGCCCCTTGGCACTGCAATGACCCTGGCCATGGTCTTCTGAAATCTCCTACTAAATAAAGACTAGTTTTTGGGAAAGGAGGGAGGTCAAATATATGGCAATGGAAAGAGAACTGACTCTGGGTGATGAACACATAAGGCAGCACACAGACGATGCACTGTAGAATGGCACACCAGGAACCCATGTAATTTTTGCTAATCAATGTCTCCCCAATAAGTTTAACAATAAAAAGAAAAGAAAAGAAAAAAAGACTACTTTCAAGTCCTTACCTTATGACCTGCTTTTGAATGTTAATCTTGATATATGGTCTCTAATAATCATCTAACTGAACTTCAGTCCAATGTAATTTCAAAATCTCAGACTTTTATTCAGTTTTTAAGAACTCTCCCACCTCCTGATGGCTCAAAAGCCTGTGGTGGGGACTGATTATTTTTCTCTTTTCTACATCCTCTTCTCCACTTCCTCTAGGAGTTGGCCCAGGGAGAGGGACGATTAGGATAAAAGGACACATTGTATATGGCAGGTACAACGACAAGGCAACGAGTGCTTTCTTGGTAGGAGATGTACAACTCCTAACTCTCATGGGTTTTTCCATGGGTTCAGAAAAAATTTTCCTGCTGAGGTCCTTAGCCTGCAGCTCTCTCTAACTGGCTGGACCATTGCTTTTTGGGATAGGGGACTTTGCTCTCCACCAATAGCCCAGTTTGCCTCTTGAGAAAAATCCCTTTATGTCATCCGAGATTTGTTCGCTTCATAGAGACTCATAGTCTCCTTTGTTTCTCCAGCAGCGACAAGCCGCCTGCTCCCAAACCAATGCCCTCTTTCCTTCTGCCACTGTGCAGGGACACCTCCAGCCACGGTCTCTTGCCTTAACACTTTCCAGGTATGAGTCAAGGGCTAGTGCCTTTTCCATTAAGCTCTCCCATTGGTTCCCTTGAATCCCCTCCCATTTGGCTTAGGTGAGGTGACAGAGAAGATAGAACACATCACAAGATACCAAACACCGTGAAGCTATGGGGGATAAGCACTATAGCAATGTGTGCGGTGTTCAGTGAAGCAGAAAAAGGAGAGGTGGGCACACTAGCAAAAGTTTCACAGAGGAAGGGAGATGACTTGGCTTTTGAAGATGGAGCAAGCCTCTGCCTGGTGGAATGGAATTGAAAGGTGTTCTAGATGGAGGTAATTGAGGCAAGGCCCATGCATGAAGGCTTGGAGATGTCAAATAGCAGAGACTGTCTTGGGAACTATAGGTGTTTTCTGTCTGCTGTCACCCCGGGAGTAGGCGAGTAGAGTGGAGAGGTGAACAGAGACGAGAGCATGGAGGGCTTGTGGACATACGCATGCACACACCCTCGCAGACCCCTAGTGGACAAACCCACATTGGACAGAGTAACAGTGCAAACATCTATGCAGAGGGCTGTCTTCCTTTTTGGCTTCCTTTTCTTTGTCTGGTCTTAGGACCTTGCAAAACTCATCTAACCTTTCCGGGCTCCACTGCCCTCCTCTGCAAAATGAAGAGGCTAGATGCTCTGAAAGTCCTCAGTTCCAAATTAGGTTCTAGAGAAACATTGAACCAACTGGGTACACTTAATTTTTAATCTGCTTGTTTTGTCTAGAGATCTATAGAACCTAGGAAGGTTAGTGATTTTTTAAGTAAAAACAAACAACCCTCCCCCCCATTTTTTGTTTTCCAGTTTTTAAACTGTGGTAGTAAATGCATTAAATACAGCTACATTGTGCAACCATCACCACTGTGTTTCTCTAGAACATTTTCATCTTCTCAAACTTGAACTCCATACACATTAAATAATAACTCCCCCTCCCTCTGCCCCCAGCCCCTGGCAACCACCATTCTACTTTCTGTTGCCATGAATTTGACACCAGTACATAGGTACTTCATCTAAATGGAATCATACAATATTTGCCTTTTTGTTACTGGCTCATTTCTTTTAGCATAATGTCTTTGGGTTTCATTCATGCAGGTGTCAGAATTTCCTTCCCTTTTAAGGCTGAAAAATATTCCGTTGTATGATTGTACCACATTTTGTCCATTCATCTGTGATGAATGCTTGAGCTGCTTCTACCTGACTCTTGTAAATATTTCCATCTTGAACATGGGTGCACAAACTTCTTTTTAAGTCCCTGCTTTCAGTGTTTTGGGGTATAGTCCCAGAACTGGAATGGTTGCATCATGTGGTAATTTCATGTTTAGTTTTATGAGGAACTGCTATCCCGTTTCCAAAGTGGCTGCTCCATTGTACATTCTGACCAGCAATGCACAAGCGTTCCAATTTCTCCACATTATCACCAACACTTACGTTCTTTTTTTTTTTTTTTTTAAATAATAGTTATCTTAATGTGTGTGAAGTAGTATCTCATTATGGTTTTGATTTGCATTTTTCTAATGATTAGTGATATTGAGCATCTTTTCATGTTCTTATTAGCCGTTTGCACATCTTCTCTGAAGAAATGTCTATGTATGCAAGCCCTTTGTCTATTTTTTAATAGCGTTATTATTATTATATTTTGTTGTTGAGTTGTAGGAGTTCTTTGTATATTCTGGATATTAATCCTTTATCAGGTATATGATTTGCAAGTATTTTTTTCCATTCCATGGCTTGTATTTTCACTCTATTAATAGTGTCCTTTGATACACCAAATTTTTAATTTGATGAAATCCAGTTTATCTAGTTTTTCTGATGTTGCTATGCTTTTAGTGTCATACCCAAGAAATCATTGCCAAATCCAAAGTCATGAAGATTTTCTTTATGTAAAAACAAATAAATGTCTTTTCATATAAATCATGTTGGTCTACATTCCATCTTTAAAATCCAAATCTCCTGTTTAGTCTGCAGAAGGTAATTCAGTTGCATTTATTTTTTCCTTTTGCCTCTTGTCCTCTGAATGTTCTTTTAGTACCTTATTAGTACCTTGGTTCCTTAGAGAATCAGGCAAAGTGTCAAATGTGTATGCCCACTACATTGTCTTTGAGTATTCTCAGAATATTTAAAAGGCTTAAAAAATGTTTAAAAGTAAATAAAGCTCAGGTTCTCTGCAGTCTGCCCATGTGAGAAATTTAAAGACTTGTAGGTTAAAAATGACCCTCCTACCCCAATTAGTTGAGTCTAATGGGAAAGAGGAGGGAGTAAGAAGGGAAAGTTGTTCTTTCTGCTTCATGTGATTAATAAATAGACGGAGTGATTTTTTTTTCTTAATTTTCTACAACAAAACCAAAACTTCCCAGGTGAGGGAAACTTCATCTGGAGAGAGGGATGTCAGAAAGATGTCAAGTAGTAGGAAATGAGAATGATTGAAAGCAGAAAGCTATGCCATATGCGTGCCAACTTTTTTTTTTAAGGAATCTGCTGATGTGATCATACCTACCTGAACGCATACTGATTGGCGAGCAAGAAAAATTTAAAAAGAGCTCTATACTCTATACTAATTTAAAAACAAAGGCCCATATCTTTTGGTGGAAAAATAATTATTTGATTTGGCTTTTGTCCTGCCTCTACTTTTGCTCATTGACTAATCTTATAGCAGTTATTGGATTTCACACTTTTGAAATGAGCTATTTGGAAGAGATATCCAAGCTTTCATTAATCCTGAAGTAACAGAGGGAGTTAATTGGGAATTGCACTTCTTTCCATTGGGAAAATGGGAAAAGAAGAAGTTTCTATTCTTTTAAGACAAAAGAGAGACAAATGAATAATTAATTTTCAGCAAATTGAGGAACTGATTTCCAGAAAGGGAATAATTCCCCAAAGTTGGGAGAAATCTTTGGGAAAACATTTTGGTTGCATTCTAAGAGGTGTTGAGCCCTCTGTTAAACCTCTATATTGCTTATTGAATTAGTCCAGCTTTGAATCCCTACATAGTTGATTACTGCTGCTTTAAGGTTCATTTCATAGGAGTCATTGTGGCTTTTAAACTTGCAAACTTTAAGGAGCCTCTTGGGTGATAACTAAGCCTGTGGATTGTTTAGTAGTCACCAAGGGTTCTGAGTTTTCTGCTTTTAAAGACACATAATAAAGACAGTTTTTCAAGTGTTTGTATAAACGTATGTGTATATGTTATATGCACATGTTTATACATTATGTGCATTTTATACAATGAATTCCAGGTGACTGCAAAGCAAATGATTATAGGGCGTTTTCCTATCTGGAAATTATATTGAGCTTTATGAATTTTTGGAAAGGCTTTGGAAAATTTTTGCTTTATGGAGTTTTCCCTGAAGAAGACTTTATTGGAAAGGAAAATGCATATTTTTCATTAATCTTATTTATCAGCAGTCAAAGCAATAAATTATATATATATATACATATATATTTTAAAAACAGCTTAGAGCACACTGCTTTGATATACTAAATAAATGGCAGTTGATTTTTGAATATTTTATTTTTAATCATGGGGACATTTAAATTATATCACCACCTGCTTGCCACTCCTACCCAATACTAATAACTGGCATATGAAAATTTGGAAAAATAAAATGCAGCTATTTTCCATCATGTCGAAATGGCATGTGGTTTTGATCCTGAGAGTGGAGGGTTTCCATCAGTCTGCCCTATCTCCAATCTCTGGGTCTATTTCCTCCTTTGCCTGGACTGCTGTTACTGGTAGTTGTTGTTATTCAATTATCTCTACATTTTAACATTGGTGTTTACCTCTAATGCCACTCAAGTCAGTAGATGATTCATTGCATCTGGAACCAATAAACAGGGTTTGGCAGAAAAGGGACAATGTGTGGCAGATGCACTTAGAGGAAAGGGAACAATGCATTTGAAACTGGGCTCTAAGAGCTTAGAAATTCAATTATGCATCCATGGTACAAGGCTAGGTACCACAATGCCTGGTGCATAGTGAGCATCCACTGAATGTTCCCAAAGATGATGGTGATGATTTTTATCAACAGAGCCTGTATATACAAGGAAGGCATCTGCACTGCAGTGGATAGGCAAGTCCCCCAAATTCTAGATTCTTGAGACTTCATCCCTCTGAAACATCATTCAATCTGTCGGGGATTCCTCATTCCTCATGTAGGACGGATAATTTTGTGGTGTTAGCCTTAAAACAAATACCCTTTTTCATCATCAATAGCAGACAATACAGGCATTAATGCTTCTTGATAAAACATGATGCCACTTTGATATTGGGGGATTTAAAACTGAAATTAATATTTTCTTTGTCCTCCCTAAAAACTGTACTAATATCTACTCTGAAGTATAGGGAATGAGTGAAAAGTTAGTCAAGGCCAGTGAAGATACCAGGTATAGGATGGATATCTGTGGTTTCTGAGCTTGGTTTTCCTCTGCAAAGCACTGAAGCATTGCCATTGTGTGTGTGTGTGTGTGTGTGTGTGTGTGTGTGTGTGTGTATGTGTGTAATAAATAAGTCAGATCCTTTCTTCAGGAAGCAATGCAAGCAAAAAAGTACTCGTATGCTGTTAAAACCAAGTAAATTTAAATAACCATTCTCAGAAGTACCATTGGAATACAAACTTTAAAAAATTCTTAGTAGCTTCCACAGTACACATGTTCAGGATCAGGAAGGTTTTGCATTTCTTCAGCCTAAACAGAGGGAAGTTTTGAAGACATGGCAGTCCTATGGCACTTGCTGTTTATCTTTAGTCGTCTCAGGTCTTCCTGAGAAAATGAAAGGTCTATATTGGGTCTAATTTAAACTTCTTGGCATTACAAATTTAAAAATTCTGTCTTGCACGTCCTGTGGGTGGGGAGTCACTTACATAGTGAGAGAACCACTTGGCCTTCTGTCTAGCATTGCCATCCCAAATTGGTCTTATTTTTCTTCTCTTTCCTTTTGATTAGTAACTTCAATGAAGGGAGGAAAAACGAACACATTCTCTATAAAAATTCATCCCCAAAGAAACCCATTATGGTAGCATATTTATTTTCTATTGCTGCATAACAAGTAACCCCAATCTTAGTGACTTAAAGCAATGCCCATCATTATCTCACAGTTTCTATAGGTCAGAAGTCAGGGTACAAAGTAGGTGGGTTCTTTGCTCAAGGTCTCACAAGGCTGACACCCTGAGGGCTACATTTTCTTCTGGACTTAGGGGTCTTCCTTAAAGCTCCTTTAGGTTGTTGGCAGAAGTCCGTTCCTTTCAGCTGTAAAGCTGAGATTCTTATTTTCTTGGCTGTTGCCTGCGGACCATTTTCAGCTCCTAAAGGCTGCTCTTAGATCCTAGCCACATGATCATCCCCATAACATGGCATTTGACTCCTTTGAAGGCCAGTGGGTATATCTCCTCTTTTAAGAACCCACCTGAATTGGTGAAGTCCATCTCCCTTTTGATTAACCTAAAGTCAACTGATTTCTGAATTTAATTACATCTGCAAAATTCCTTTACCATTGCTGTATAATGTAACCTAATCATGGGAGTGATTGCCCATGATGATTAATGGATCCTACTAAGAGGAAGGGGGTTGTATAGGGCATGTATACCAGGGAGCAGGGATAATCCTGGGGGGTATCTCCTAATTATACTGAATACAGGTAGTTGGCTTAAATTGGGAGACATGGGAAGGTCTCTGGACACAGCCTTTGTGAATGTCAAGGTTCTGCTGGAATTGCTGTGATCCACGTCTTTCTTGATTCTATATTTTACTTAGTCCAGGGCTCTCCTGGAGCATGAAGAAATGCACCCAGTTTAGATCATTTTCGTTTCTGGAAGTTTTCATCAGGCTGTTTGTTTTAGCTTCTTATGAGTGGGGTGACCTCTGGGGAGCTCATCCCAGGAGGGGATCTGAACTCCATTTCTATATTCAGTATTTCTCACAGCTGGAGCATGTCTCATGCCAACACAAAGACTGGGAGAAGCGTTGGTTTTGTCTGGTTTGGATCCAAATGTAAGGAATTTGTGTGGAGTAACCTCAGACCCAGAAAAGTGTCTAGCCTTCTCCTTGCCCTCTGCCAGCTATGGGCAAGATTCCTCCAAAGAGGTGGGAAAGGAGGCAGGGAACCACGAAGGGGACCCAATTTGTTTGCGTTAATCAGAGACCTACCCACTTTCCTAACTAATTGTTCACCTCAGAGTAGCTGATGCTTCTTTAGCCTGGGAGCTAAATGTAATCAACTTTTGTTTGTTTCTGTAAAAATTTTATTCTTTTTTTGCCCTTGAGGAGATCATTATTTCTATTGTATGAAGATGGTAGCCCAAACATTAAAAGTAATTAGAGCAGATGGCTGTGAATGCTTCTATTGTAAAATACTCCAATGTAAACTCATTTTCATTCTCAGGGCTTCCTCCTTTTCTCTCCACCACCACATACTCATTTTATTTCCCTTCAGGTAGGAAAGGGAGGAAAAAAAGAAAAAGAAGGGAACAAAAAGGTTTCCTTGGTGTATGAAACTGAGAAACTGTCAAAGGTTCATGGCGGGGAAAGTGCCCTCCCGTGTATTCAATCACTGAAT
This sequence comes from Lyroderma lyra, assembly GCA_004026885.1. Taxonomy (NCBI): domain Eukaryota; kingdom Metazoa; phylum Chordata; class Mammalia; order Chiroptera; family Megadermatidae; genus Lyroderma; species Lyroderma lyra. The sequence continues at coordinate 29,354 of PVJL010007186.1, forward strand.
TAAGTGTTTTCGAAGGCGGTGTAGTCACGGGTCCACTGCATGGGGAAATAACACGCAGTAGTCCATCACTTAAAATGTTAACCTTGTCTCTTACTAGGGACTGGAAACAGAAACACATGCTCTGCGCTCGCTGGTTAAATGGCAGTATGTCAGCTCTGTGGAAAAGGCTAGCATGTATCTGTCAATCTTCTGAGTTGGCTCTATGTGTGTGTGTGTGCATGCACATGTGTGTGGTGCGCGCGCGCACACACACACACACACCACACACACTTCCACGTGCCTTTGTGTAGCCTTCAGAGATCTGCTTTCTTACTTACTGAAAAAGGAGAATGGAACATTCGATGCGTATCCTTTACTAAGATGTTCTTGCTTGCCAATCCTCAAATTCTTAGACAGCCGTAAAAAATGATAATGAGTTTTAATGATAGAAAGTTTCATTTTGAACATATTTCAATATTGATGGAGTGTAGATATAGTTACTGAGCATATTATAGATAGTTGGACGCTATCAGTTCTTACTACTATACTGATAGTGTGAATTGAAATATACTGGGAGTCAGTAAACTTTACCTATAAAGATCCAGATAGTAACTATTTTCGGTTTTGCAGTCAACGTAGTTTCTGTCACAAACTGAAAGCAGCTATAAACAATATGTAAACGAATGGTGGAAGTCTTCCCCTAAATATTTATCACAACAGTGAGTGAGCCAGGTCTGGGCTGCAGTTGGCTGACGCTTGTAGGTACATACCGAGTATCGGTCGTATAGATGGAGAACTTGAGGTCTTCGTGCAGTGGGAAAACAGAAACCCCACCGCGTCAGCAGGAGACCGTTGGGCTGTGCAGCGTTCCCTCCTTTATGCCCGGATGCCCTGTCTGTCCCCCTTGCTGACTCGGTGGCACTTCAAGCATGCTCCTTCCTCAGGCTCTTCCCCAGGTACCTTGCTCACACACTGTTCCATGCCAATCCTCCATCAGAGGGGCAACCCCTGAGCCCTCGATACAAAGTAGCTCCTCCCACCCTGGCACCTGGGATCGACTGCACCCTGCTTTTTGTTGTTTTTCGGAGCATATTAATTGTTTTATGTATTTAACTGCTATTGCTCTAAAATATAAGCTCTGTGAGGTCAGGGGTTTGTCTTGTTTTGTGCCCAGCTCAGGGCTTAGTGGGTAGTGGCTTCTCCATAAATACTTGTTGAATTCAGAGACCTGTTTGCTCTGTAACTTCCAGGTAAGAAAAGAGTTGTGACTATGAAGCGACATAATACTTGTTAAGTGCACTTAAAAAATGCTGCCTGTTATTATTCAAAATTTAAACTTTAATGAATTTAAATAGTAATTTAAAATTAAAACTTTTTTTAAATTTAAAGGATAGTGGGTAATATATACATTTTTCAGGTGTGAGGACTAGTGATACTATAAGCAAAATGTCTAGCACTGTATCTGGGACGTTAGAGGCCTTCGGTAATTGGTAGCAGTTATTGTCATTCTTATTTTCTCCAAAGAGTGATATAATATTCAAGCTTATAATTCAGAAGAAGCATTGTTAGAAGAGATTTGAAGATTCAAATGGAAGAGAAGACAAAGAAAATCTCTATAAATTTGTTCTGTTTGCAGACTGTAATAGCCTCCTGAAGCTCCATAGTGCTGAGATAACTTACATGTAATAGGAGGCACTAAGCTAATATCAATATTTTTGAGAAATCCTGGAGTATAAGATGTGTATAGAACCAAGACATAAGCTAGTGAATTGCCTGCATTTCTAACATGGACAAAGTGTACATTTAAGTTGGGTACAAACCTCACAAAAGGTGTTGTTGACATTTCTTTGAGTACTTAACGAGCTGGGGAGTATGAAAGAACTTTCTCATGTTATCTCATAATCTTGAAGGGTTTATAAGCACCCAAAAAGGAAAGTGTTTGCTTAGAGCCATCATGAGCTCAGTAAGAACACATTATGCCAAACTAATTTAATTTCCTTTTTGTTCCCTAAGGAGTTATTAGATTATAAATCAGGGGCTCTATTTGTAATCCTGGATTTGTAGGTGTTTGACTTTTCCACAATGGACATTTTTTTGTTTGTTTGTTTCATAATCAGCTGAAATAATCTCAGCCTGTGTTAATTTATCTGTAGTGTCCAGATTTAAATAGGAAAATGTGATTAATGCACTGAATTCCATCTATAAATCAGTGTCTACCAGGGTCAGTCATCTAATCTTCCAAACTCCCATAGCTCCTTAGTTATGTCTTTAATTACTGAATTAATCACATTTTATATTATCTGGGTATTTGTTTTATCTGAATGATAATATGAGCACCTGAAGAACAAGGATGAGGTCATATGTAGCCAAGAGAGATGCCTTTATACCAGTTTGTACATTAAAAGGTTTGAAATTTTAATTGGCCAACAAATTTAATACCACCCAACATTATAATATGATTGTTAAAATAGCCCAAACTCTTAGTTGGGAGGACAAATATTATTTAATAAATGGGATGAAGACAGTTAATTATTTGGGAGAAAAACAAAAGCAAAGATAAAACAAAGAAAAATGGAAAACTTCCCACCAACATAAATTCTTAATTAGCTGAGGACATCGCAGAAAACCGAGAAGCTCTCATGACACTTAACATTCTATTGGGAGCTGACTGACTCTAAACAAGTATACTATGTTTCAGTGATGATCAGTGCTTTGGAGAAAACACAGCAGGGTAAGGGGTGGAGAGAACGTCAGTGACAGGGACCTGTCTTTTCCTATTTCCAACGCTTTCTTCCTGAAGATGAAGGCATTCCGGCGAGGTGTCGAAACAGTTCTTCCTTATCTTTGTCATCCAGGAGACACTGTGACTAGATTCCCGTACCCCACCTCCACCACCATTCCAGCTTAACACATACACTCACAGATAGATCTTTGCTTTGCCTGGTGTTTCCACGTGCTGATCAATGACTTCTTTCAAGATAACTCTGGTGGTGTTGCAAGTACATTTAAGGTGACACGTGAGATTTGCAGACACTGCACATTCCCTGAAGTTCAGAGAAGTGCTGACATACTGCAAGAAGAAAACAAATTGCATAAGCTTGCTAGCTGAGGCAAGAAAGTTTTGCTTGTGTTTTCTTTTCTAGTCTATTTGAGGCTGCATATACTGAGGTAAAGAGGAAGGCATGTTCTGGATAATTCTTGAATTTCTTCTTTCCATACCCCTTCCATATACCTATGGGGAAATTATTTTCTTCATCTGTGGATTGGGAGTGAGTGATTCGTTTATCTCAAAAGGGAAAACTAAGGCTAAAGGCTGAGTGCCTTGGGGCCTAGAGTGGAAGGAGCTTATATTTGGTAGAAGTGAAACCTACATTGACTGTTAAGCTAAGCTGGTGACAGGGAGCATGGCTTTTAGCAAAACATATTGGTATCAACTGAGAGGCTTTCAAATATATTTAGGAGAAGTCTTCTATTAATGTTGTCGGTATTCTCTTTTGTTTGATTGGATCAAAGTGATAGGGATTGGATAAGGGTGTTGGCAAGTGAGCCATTCCCACTGTTTCACAGGGCATGGCCCTGGCAGTCCTGTGTAGGCAACGATACTATCAGCTTGTCAACTCCGAAAATGTAGAAAAACTCAAATTCTTACAGCACATACACATAATTATGGATTTGTTGACAGCTTGCAATCATGTAGTTACATTGCTCTTGTATTTCTCCAAGTAGCTATTAGAAAGTTGAGGATGCATGAAATTTTTAGGACTTCTAGTATTTTGTCATTCATGTAACTCAAGCATGAACCATTAATAAAAATTTTATACATTTCAAGATACTTTTATTATGCTAAGGAGATGATAGGGCACAGGAAAACTTAGGTCTCTTAAAACTTAATGCTTAACATTTATATTCATTTTCTGTCTGCCAGGTTGAATTGAAGAAACTGAAAGTGAAAGAAAGAATTTGGTGGAAGATTTCATAGGGAAACCAAATCTGAGTTTTGGGTTTTAATTTAGATATACTCACGGTCATTTGGTTTAGTTTAAATAGAGTTTGAAAATACGGAAAGGAATGAAAAAGGATGTGGTACAAACCCAATGGATCAGGAGACCTACAGGACTTTTAACTATTTTAGGCCTTATCACCTATTTGTCTACCTATGGTAAGGTGCTTATGTGTGAACACCTGGGTGTAATATCTATAAATGTGTGCCTAGGATTAGCAGGAAGATGATTCATTTAAGAAATTATGTCATCAATTTTTATTGTGCACTTACTATGTGTCAGACCCTTTTTAGGGGTTATGACCAACACAAAATCCCTGCTTTTAATTTGAGGAAGCTCAATAGATGATAAATACAGAAGGAATTACATGATTTAGTACCTGAATGAAGCAGTCTTTGAGGAGAAGGAGTGATTGGAAGGATTATTTTGATAAGAGACAGGAATGGAGGTGTTGTTTGAGCAGAGACCTGAGTGCACTAGGAGCGTGAGCTATGTAGATATTTTGTGGAAGAGTATTCCGAAAGAGGCCACCGCGATTGAAAAGACCTTGCTCTGCATGAGTCCAGTCTGTCTCCACCCCTGTGACCTTTGACATAGCATTTAAACTCTTTGAGCCTTTGGTTCCTCAAATGTAAAGAGGAGATAACAATAACCTTCCCATCTGCCAGGTTGGAGCTGAGTATGGCGATGTTTGAAGGTTGACAGACCAGGCTAAGATAATATAACACACAGAAGGCAGCAAATGACACAGGCACATTTTTCAGAGTAAGAAGGTCTTTCAGATTCACTTAGAGCTAGTGACAGGTATTAGTGCTAATTGTAAGTCATAAAAAGTTCTCAAATTGTTTAATGAAAGACATTATGGACCCTCCCCAATACCTAATGAATATCCAGTTGTTGCATGTTTTCCTTGTGTGAATCATGAGTCCTGGGTTTCTTTGCAGTTCTGTATTTGGGCTGTGGATCTGACCACCAGGTTGACGTCTCAGAAAGAGTTATGCTGCTGAGTTTCTTCATGCTTCTTGAAGCGCACCCACACACCATCTTATCCCACTTGCTGGTCTTCTTAAGACCCCGAGAATCAAGGGTTGGTTCGAAGGAAACTTTCTGGTTCCTTTTTTGGATATATTTCTCCCTCTCCCCTCTAGCTCTTGCATTGATTTAGCCCCCAAACTTTGAAGCAGAAGTGCCATCTGAGGAGATCATTAAAACGACAGATTCCTGGGCCCCACCTCCGAGCTCTTGATTCCATCCCGGTGGCACTGGGGGAATCTGCGCCTTAAGCAGCTCCAGGCTGAGAAACACTGTCAGCATCATCTTTAAAATGAAGGGATAGGATTTTTCAGGAGTCCTCTCCTTCTCTGACTGTATAGAAATCCCAGCTTTCCCCAGTGCCCTTTTATGGTGGACTCAGAGCTGTCATTACTGAGAATCCAGCTCACCCCTCTGTGCAGTTTACTACCACCTTCATCTGATTTTGTACTTTCTCACTACTTCCTTCCACTCCCATTTTCTCCCATTGGCCCCCTTTCCTCCCAATGGATTCTATGGGAGTGAATTAAAAGGTTATAAGCATGTATAATACATAGCCTTTTAAGGAGCATTTCTTATAATCCCCCTCATACTTAGTGTCAATATAAAATCAGTAGAGAGCTAAAATTCCCTCCTACTTTTTGAGTCTGTGGATGACATCACGGGGCCATGGTTCCCACAGCTCACGACACACTTCTCTCTGTGGTACAGGCTGCCACGCCTTTTGTTCGCTGTCTGTTAAATTGCGATGGTCCCCGACTTGTTTTCTCCCTCATAGGTGTAGAACATGAGGAAGTCCTGCCTTTCCTTGTCCCAAAGCCTTATTGGTGATTAGGTTGAGGGTACAACTCGGGACTATTGAACTGGGTGTCAGTAATGCTCCTGGAAAACTTATTGGCTCTTCCGGCAACACATTTTTCCATCTTTCTCTCAGAAACACTCCAGGGCACTATTTGCTGTGTAGGTGTAGTTATTGGTATTATAAACATGCCTTTTCTTCTTAATGATCTTCTCCCATCTGCCTCTAACACCTCATGAGAGGACCTTCTAGGCAGTTATTTTATAGGAACTCGGGCTCCACAATTGGTTGGAATCTGTGTGCGAAGATGAACTGTGGGAAGAGAGGCACGCATGTGTTGGATGGACGGCCTACAAAGACTTACCGTCTCTATTCTGATTTCATTATATTTAGTAGCGTTGTGGTTCCATAACTGCACAAGACATTTAGACATGTTCTTGGCCTCTTGCATGAGCTATATATTGCTTTTCATGATTTTTACCACCTTGTTTTGTAAAACACATGACTTCAGTGTGACCATAACTAGGAAAGCCAAAAGTTTTGAGAGGAAGCCCGAAGGTCCGATGGGGAGCGGGTACTTCCACCTCTGGGCTCCTCCCAGTCTTCTTCCTGCCCCTCACTCGAAGGTTCCGGGCTATCATCTAAAGTCGGTTGTCATTTTGCCTGTGCATGGGCTTTTTTCAGTACTGAGGCAGTGAGCACAGGGGGAAAGGCAACTGCAGAGTAATATCAGAACAGGTAGAGTGGGAGGACGGGTCTGAGCACTTAGGAAGAAGAATGTCCTTATAAAACAGAGACACTTGGCAGGAGAGCCAGTGAAAAATGATACCAATTGTATAAAGCAAAATGCCACCCATCAAGCAGAGCATTTTAATTCTATTTCAGGCTATTTATGTTTTGTCCAAGGCTCGATCCATGTCTGTAAAAATAAAAAATGGAATCTACTCCATCTGTTTAGGTAGAAGGGGGCCTGTATGGGGGAGGGGAAGGAAGACAATATCAAAAGCACGTTGTTGGAGAATTCCAGAGGCCGGGCACGGAGGCACGTCAAGTATAACTTTGTCCCTTCTGCATTTTCCCCTTTTTGAATTAACTGTAATGATGAGACAGGATGACTCATTTTATTGAGACATATAAAGTTATATTTAACTGAATTTTAGTTTAACAAGTTTTATATTGATTAATCACCTGTACTATCTTTCTTAAAATCAAAGCCAAAACAACAGAATTCTGTTTTGTTCCAGGGCAACTTTTCCTTTCAGTTCTGCCGGAGGTGGTCGAGGACTCACAGCTGGTTTCCCGAAGGAGTGCCACAAGATGGCGACAACGTCACGGTGGAGAATGGCCACGTGCTGCTGCTGGACACCAACACCAGTACCCTCAACTTTCTGCACGTGAAAGGTTTGTGGAGTCCGGAAATCGGTGGTGACGTTAGTACATGTAATTCTACCACTGTTAGGGGAAGCTTTTGGGTAAGTTCCAGCCCTTGGTAGACAATTTATCCTTCGACAAGTTGAGATTTTACTATGAAAGGAAGACGTAGTCACAGGGCTCAAAATGTAAGCCCGTTCTTTTGATTCTTATAAGCACAGAGCTTGATTATTTTAATTTTTCAAATGCAAGAAAGTTACCAGTGTTCTCAAATAATATGCTATTTTTTTTTTTTTAATTCAAGTACTTTGTAGTCATGCTTGTCCAGGGTAGGCCCCACAATATATAATAGCAAAATGCTCTGAAATCAGTTCATGCTGCTGCCTTTGAAACTCCCTGCCAAGAAACCAATGTTTTCCTGCTTTTACCCTGTTGTGGTTTTGACTTCCTGGTCGCATGGAAAGTCATATAAATAGGCTTCCTTATTGCAGAGCCGGCCACATAGCTCTAGGGTCTGGGAAGTTGGAAGAGACTAAGCATTCAAATTTCAAGGCCTTCACCACATCACCAAGTGACTAAGTCAGTTATTTCACCTCTTTGTGCCTTTGTTTCCTTATCTGTTAAATGAGAATAAAAATTATTGCCTATTTCAATGGCTGTTAATAAGAAGGAATGGTTATGAAGGTGACTGTTCATTGGGGAATGAAAATTGCTTGCAAAATAGAATCAGTTATAGATATCCACAAAACTCTGCACTAAAACACTATTTTTTACTGTAAATATATTTAACACTTACAGGAGAATTTGTTCTTGTTCAAATAAGAGCATGGCGACATGAGGAAACATATAATACTTCAAAGGGGATGAGCAGATACAACTTTGATCCTGTCTCTTACAGATGGAATGAAGTATTTCTGAGTAGGCATTTTGCCATTCTATTCTATGAAACTTGTTTCTCTTTTCTCTAGTAGCAAGGCAAATCGGTTAGTTAAGTACCCTTCAGGAAAAAATGATGTCAGCTTGGCCTCTTGGCCTGTCTTCATGGTGTGTATGTGCGTGTGTAGCCAGTGGTTATGAAGAGCGTGGACTTATTGGCAGCCATCAGCTACCTAAAGACTGGTAATAACAAAGGAAAATTACAGACTTAAAGCCTCAGCTCAAGGAAGAAATGCTCTTTGTAGGCCTATAACCAGGACTCTTCCTACAGAAGTCAAATTCCTCTAAGAGGGTACAGTGCTCTTCAGACACTCAGGGGTTTTTGCCTTAGATTGATGTCACTGGGGAGGAGTTTTTCCACTAAAAGTTCTCAGGCTCTGGATGCCCTTTGCATTCCAGGTGAATGTTTGGTCAAGGAATGGTGTTGATAGGACCAAAGACTGAGGCAGAGAAGAGGCGTCCGAGGGAGAGAAAAGGGTAGGAGAAAGGCAGGGTATGCAGAATACACACACAGCAGCTCACTATGGGAGATTGCAAGATCTGACTAATCCAAATACTTGCCCCAACCCGTCACCTTCTAATACTGGTTTTCCTTAATATTCCTGCCTCAGGCAATATTTCATTTCTATATTATTTGGAGTAAGTGAGTCAAGTTTGGAAGGGCAGAACCTCATAGGAGAGGAAAGGTCTGTTATCCAAAGGATCTTCTCTTCCCCTTAGGAAGTAGGACCATTGGTGGGAATGTGAGGGTAAGTAGTGGAAACCTGTTTCTGTGCAAATAAAATACAAAAGTTGTTGGCAGGGAACAGGGTTGCCCAGAGTGAAACTCTGAGATTTTTATTATAGATATATGGGTCACAGTTTCTAGAAACAATGAGAACAGGGAAAGGACTTAGATCAAATTTGATTCAACAGATGACTTGTGACTGTTTATTAAGTGGCCTAGGAACTCTGTGTGAGATACAGGAAAAAGTGAAGAATAATATACTTAATGTCAGTAGTGTGTATTATCATTAAGAAAAAAAATAATTCAGGAGCAAATATAAAGGAGTAAAATTTCTAGTTCTAAAACATGCAATGCAGACAGTAAAGCAAAATGTAGTCCAGAGTAATCAGGGTGTCAAGAATGTAGGATTAGAGTTGGATGGAGGTGGAAAGGAGGTGAATAGCATAGCATTTGTGTCTCAGACAGATTTTGGTCATGTAGATATCAATATCCATACCCAATATAACTTTGAGAACTACCCCATCTCATTTATTAGAACTGAGTATGTCCAGTGACTCAGGCCAAAAACCTTGGAGGCATCCTGGACTTCTTCCTTTTTCTCATCGCTCATGACCCATCCATCAGTGAATCTTGTTAACTGGATCTTCAATATGTGTCTCATATATCAACACTTCTATTAGTACCAACCTAGTCCTAATCAACATAATTTTTGGTCAGGACCATTTCAAATGGCCTCTTAATTGATTCCAATGTTTCTAATTATTTGTCTTCCTTAATTACAGAACCTTGGCTTATGTTTGGGGCAGCAATGTACCCTGCTCAAGTGCTGTATTTCCTGACCTCTTTTGTAGTTAGACATAGCCTTATGGTTAAGAGCTGGACAATGGGATGTAAAAGAGAAGTGTGTCACAGGACATTTGGGAAAGCTCCTAAAGTAGAGCTGACTGGTAAGAAGCATGTCCTATTGTCCTTTCATCTTCCTCTTGCTTGCTTCCTGGAATGTATGAGGGCTGTCCGGAAAGCATCCAGCCACGTACCTATTCTCAATATATTGACAATGGCTGGATTTTTTTCCAGACGGCCCTTGTGGGTATGATAGCAGCTACATTTTTAGCTGCCATGTTGGATCATGTGCTGACTCATTAAGAATGGGGAAGCAGAAAAATGGAAGAAACTCAGGTCCCTGATGACTTTCAAATGGCCATGGTGGTGTGGCAACTGGGACTGCCCCCTCTGACATTACGTTTTGTGATAGGAAAACAAGGTTCATTGCTTAAGTCATTGGTATTTGACTTTTATGCTATCTGCTAAAATACCTCCCCCGCCATGGTTTATTATTCATGTTCTTTAAAAATATGTCAGATTTTGTTACTTCTTTCCTCAAAACCTCTCAATAGCTTCTCATTTCACTAGGAATAAAATCTAAAGTCCTCACCAATATCAAACCTTTGATTACTATATTGACCTTGTCTTCTTCATTTCCTTTGCTCCAGCTCATCTATGAATATACCAGGCACACACCTGCCTCAGGGCCTTTGCACATAATGTCCTATGCCTTGAATATTCTTCCTCCAAATATTCATGTGGCTATCTCACTTACTTCACTTGCTCTTTGAGAAAATGTCAACTTGTCAGAGTGGCCTTGCTGGCCATCTTTTCTAAAATTAGAACCACTTCCTACTATTCTCTATCTTCTTATTTTGCTTTACTTTTCATCCTAACAGTATCATCACACGACTTTATGAACTTATTTGTTTGTTTACAGTCTATTTCCTCTGCTGGAACAAGCTCAAAAAGGTAAAGGACTTCGCCAATTTATTCACTACTGTCTCTTCAGTGTCTATGACAGTGCCTGATACATACTGAAGACTCAAAGAATGTATGTTAATAGTTAAATGAATGGACAAATAAAATGGTGCAGGGTTCATGTCCTGGATGAAATTTAAGAACTATAATTATTTTTTAAACATGATAAACAGGTTTTATTTGTTGCTATGAAAAGTCTGAATTTTAAACAGATTCTTGGACCAGGGGCTCATAGCAATCAATCTTAGCCCCTGTCTCATCCCTAGTAGCTTTTCCAGAACTGCTACCTTCATCAGGAAGCTTCATGAGTTTTCTCAATTCAAACATAGGCTTTTTCTAACAATGACATCATGGAGCAGATATATAGATTGGAAAACCTTTTGTATGTCTTTTTCAATGCTGGCTGGAATCAATTTATTGACCAATTCTTGCAAGTCATTTGTCTGCATCTATTGGGTCATAAGTTCCATGATCTTCTTCCAGATTTGGCAGATCTGTTGATGCTGAGCATAAGAGGTCTTCCAAATATGATTGTTGTCTTTTTAGTAAAACCAACACAGAACAGACAAAGTAAATAACCATCGATAGTCTTGACATCAATATGACCTTCAACCATGGAGCTGCCATTTTTTGACCATGGAACACATTTTGTCATGGGTAAAATCCATGCCATGGAAATTAGTCAGGCAGCTTTTACCCTGAACATCCTCAGTAATTAGCTTGAATTTTCTAAGTGCAATTTCATCGTTCTGCAGATCAGCTGGGTTCACTTCAAAAACATAACCTGTGGGACCATCAGATGCAGTTTTGGTTCCATGAGATCTCATGACAAGTGTTTTCACAATAATTCTTATATTGAACACACCTGGTGCTTTTATACCACATCAATCTTTCTTAGAAAATGGGTCAACCACTTTTTCTTGGCTCCCTTCTTGCTGCCTCTTGTAAGGCAATTATTCTTGCCAGCCACCATGGAGCTGCTCAGAGAACCAAAAGGCAAGAAGTATAATTTTTAAACTCTTATTCTCTTAAAAATCACTTTTCCTGAATAATTTACTTACCCTTGGTTGCTCTTAAGATACACACACACACACGTACACATATATACATACATGTATATATGAACAGACATGTATATATTTATACATATACACATGAATATACATATATTTACATACATGCCCATGCATATATACATTCATGTACCTGTGTATAAATGTGTATCATTGTGAGTTGTTAGGAATATAAAGTTCATCGCAAGGTTATTTTTTTGACTCTCATGCATCTAGTTGACATAGCCTAGCTCTAAACCTCTTGGTCTATAATATGTGAGAAAATACTTGGATAATAAAAAGCTATTCGAATATAAGATTAAATTATTATCTTTATCATCATCAACAGTAAGTTACTCTATAAATGTCTATTACTGTCTGCCTTTCCATACTCATTCATGATATCAGAAAAATAGCTGACTGAAATTTTCTTTATTTTTCTGATACCCTTTACCAGCTGAGATAAAGCATGAAAAATTTCAAGCCAAAATACATTTTTTTCAAAATATTTTAACAAACAAAATATAAAGTATTACAGTGGAAGTACTTTTAGTCATTTCCACAATATTACAAAGAATGCATTCTAAATGAAGTATGTACACACGTTGAAAAGATTAGTGCTAAATAAAAGTGAAACCAGATCACCTAAGAACTACATTTAGAACTACTTTATGAAAATATTACATCCTGTACAGTATTTTTCTTTTCATGGAAGCCAGCATCCTAACATATAGAGGACCAATCTCTTTTATCAGGAAAACCCACCTTACATGTGGCCCTCAAGAGTTTTGAACTCCCTGTGCTGTACTTATATTTCCATCTATAAAATAGAATTGACATGTTTTCTTGCAAGTACAATTTATGTAATAGAAAGAAGGATTATAAATTTCTTTGAGGTAACTGGGAAATGGCACCAGAGACAAACTTTCCCCCATTATTTATGATGCTACATGTACTGATTCCTGAACTATATTGAAAAATGGCTGAGTATTTTGTGACCATGATAAGAGCTTCAAATATGTTTATTATTATTTGGCCTTAATTAGCAGAATATCAAGAACTTTTATTTACTTGCTGTTTGTATTTCTTGCCTCCATTTCTCTTTTCCTCCTTTTTTTTTTTAAGTTTTTTTAAAAGAGGCTACTGTTAAACACAAAAGAGAATTAACCTAATCAATTAATACTAATGAGCTGGGATGGAAACAGGCATATTGCCTTGATTTAGTTAATTATATTTTTCATTCTTTTATGTTAAGATGCCCAGTGGCCATAGGCATTGCTGAATTAAAATTTATTATTTTATTCCAAGTAATTATGATGAGCCATAATAACAAAGAAGGAATTTTACCCTCATGTCAGAGACATTATGCATCCCCGGCTTGTGGCTGTAGTTGGGGAAGTGTTCATATTTCCTGAATGAAGCAATGAATCTCTGTTCTGGTGGTCAAGCAGATTGACATGAAGTGGCCTAGAGATAATGATTGAGAAAGGATGAATTAGGGAAAAATGAACTCTAGAAACCCCTCTTCCCTTGGTGTTCAGCTTTCAAAAGGAAGACTTTTTTTTTTAGTAGTTACAAAGCCATCACTTTGCAATACTTGAACAGAAACTTGTTTCCAGTCTCTATGGCTGTTTAATAGTGCAATGGTTTCCTTTAATGTGATTTTCTATTTCTTGGTCTACTGGTGTATACCAAAGCAGTTAAAATGCTTGGCAGGCTTTTGAGTCAGAAAGAACTGAATCTGAATCTGAGCTCTGTTTGTTACCATCCCTGTGACCTTGGGCAACTTGCACAGCCTCTATAAGCCTTAGGTTTTTCCTCACTGAGGTCATGCCTGTTATAATGACAGCAACTGTAATCATGATGACTAACATTCATTATTTGCTATTGTGTGACAAGACTATAAGGTACATACCAACTCATAGGGATGTTTTGTGTATTAAGTGAGGGGATATTTAGAAGCCCTTAGTATAAGACCTGGTCCAAAGTGCTCAGTTAATGTTAGGGTTTTTTGTTTGTTTGTTTTTGTTTTTGTTTTTTGTTTTCTTTTGTTTTGTGCGATGGGGATAACAGAAGAAATGTCTGAATATCAGGCCTACATTGCAATTTTATTTACAGAAAATGGCTATTTCCATATACAAAACTAACTGGGTAACTGAAAGAATTAGCTGGGTAGTAAAGATCTTGGATTGCTTTTGCCTCTGTTATCTTCAGAATGCATAGTGAAGTGTTTTTCTTTCAGTGGCAAGAGGGAAGGATATATAGGTGGAAGTAGCAGAGTTTATCCATTTGCTTGCCTCCATTCTCCTTGTTATTTTGACTTCATGGAAATGTGTTTTTCTGGTACTACTGAAATATGGTCTCATTTTCTCCAAACTCTTTTAGTCCATCATTTTAGGGACACTAACATCTTGTTAGTCTGTTACATTTGGGATGCCACTGGCATAAAAATGCATATTCTTGGCTTACTGAGATGAAGTATCTTCTCTTGACCCACTCTCAAATTCATTGTAGAATTTCTTTATCCTTGGCAAGGGTTTGAGGATTTCAGAGACATTCAGAGCTTTACCCAGCACAACTTTTTTTTCTCCCATGAATTATATACTTGGTCCCTTCTAGTTAGCACTGAATCAGTCTCAAGTTCAGTGGGTAAATGCTTCATTTTGCAATGACCTTTTTTAATGCAGTGATCTGGGAATGCTATGAAACAGGATTTTCCTGGGACATTACTGGTGGTTTCTCTGTGCATTAGTTCTGTAGGAGTCACTGGGCAGATTACCTGAAGCCTATAGTTGCAAGACTTCACAGATACTAAGGTGGAGTTAAGGCAAATCCATCTAAAGGCAGGCTGGAATTTTGATAAAGATGCAATAGTCTACATTAATATTTCTTTTACTTACAACTATATAATATCTTGGTCCACATGAAAGGATATTAGGGATTGGTAAAATTTGTTGCAAATTATTAAGTTTAAAACAATTTATCTGCAAGTTGTTATAAAAAGAAAGGGACTAGATTGCCCCCTCTCTGTATTGTAACATAGCTACCCTTCAAGGCAGGAGATGGGATGAGTATATACAGGTAGTGCAACAAGATTGACTCATTGCAGTTTGGTCAGCCAACTGGGGGCCTGAGTTGAAATTTGAGGCAGCCACAAACTCTCCTGTGGCTTTGGGTGAGGCTCTGGTCTTCAAATCAATGCACCAAATAGAAATGACTGTGACTCCCTTCCCTTTGTAGGAGGAGAGTGGCTTGTATAAAACTCTACCAGATGTTAATGTTCTTTGTCTGTGCACCCCTGTGGAGGAAGTGCAGTACCGGAGTTATTGTAGTAAACTTTCTTCTCATATTTTCAAGCCTAGTGCTCCAGAAGGGGCTGGGTTGTGCAATAATCTAAAGGGAAAGAAGCCTGATTAGGAAGTCAGCATCAGAAAGAATTAACCTGAGTTTTTCTGAAATGTACCCTTAACTCCCTTTACCTCTTGTGTCTCTATGTGTCAGTCTTTTCTTGTGATAAGTTGGTGTTGATTATTTTATGAGAAAGGATTTTGCCTATATCCAAAGCTAAGTGGATTGTTGAAAGAATTTTTAATCAGCTAAGAACTTGAATTACTTTTCTATCAATTCTTCATAATTTAATATTAGGGTATGTTTTTTTTTTCTTCCCTTTACCTTTTGGGCAGGTGCATTCTAGGCTACAATCTTAAGAAAGCTGGAATGAGGTCTGTTTTGCCTCCCTTTCTATTGCTAGGACCATTATATCCCTAGGCGCATGGCAGACATTCAAATAATTAATGAATAAATAAACAAATGAATGAATTTCTGACCTGAAGAGGCAGGTTAACATTAGTTGTGAATTTCTCCATGACCAATGTCCTTCCTGGTATCATCAAATGCTAGTGGATTTGGCCAGACACTGACCAATTTAATTTACTATTTGTGTATCAGGAGACCAGAGACAAAGGCTTTTTAATGTGGGGACACTTGGCTCTGAAACCCTTCATTTTCCCCAGTCAGACAATGACTTAAATTATTTACCTCTGAGAACAGTCCCAGACACACTTGATTAGCCGTAAATGAGAGATAAGCCATTGCTGTGAGAAAGGACATGCTTTCAATAGATGGGTAGACAGACAGACAGACAGACAGATAGATATTAAACATTGTACAGTCTTGAGAACTTGGATATTGTAACATGAAAAAGGTTACTGAAAGGAACCAGTCCCTTCCTAGCACAGAAGCTATAATACCTTCAGTCACAAGAGATAAATGTTTCAAACTTTCTTATTTAAAACTCTTTGTTGGCTTTCTATTAGCTGTTAAGATCAAGTCTAAGCTCCTTCCTGAGGTTTACAAGGTCCTTCAGAACTTGTTTTTTTCTTACCTCTCTACCTCGTTTGTTGATTAATGATTCCCTTATCTCAGTTATCCAGACTGCAAATAGAGCTGGAAATCTGAGATGCTTATGTATCCGGGATTCTTATGCAGGTTACATACATTGGAGACTGAGCATTTCATTACTATTATTTCTCATGGACTATAATATTCCAGGGGGCCAGTAAAGGTAGGGCATTCTCATTTTTTTAAAATAAAGAAATACTACTATGAGGAAACAGCTGTTACCTTTCATTTTAAAAACTATTATGCTATTAGCAAAATCATGTTTACAGTATTCAGAGAACACTTATATTTGCAACCTGTTGAATAAAAAGATTGCTCAGAGAAATGTATTAAATGCAGGGCTGGTTTAAAATGTGATTGGGTCAATGCTAATCGAGCTTTGATAAAGAGACTAAAGGAGATTATTTGAATGAATTAGAAACTTGGTAGCTAGAGA
This sequence comes from Lyroderma lyra, assembly GCA_004026885.1. Lineage (NCBI taxonomy): Eukaryota > Metazoa > Chordata > Mammalia > Chiroptera > Megadermatidae > Lyroderma > Lyroderma lyra. The sequence continues at coordinate 45,894 of PVJL010007186.1, forward strand.
GATCTTTACCTGCTGATACAGACTTTGGGGAAAAGACAGAATTATGTTGCTGTTGTAGTTATATTTTGCTTTGTTTCATTTTGTTTTTCTGTTTCTCCTTACAAATACTAGCTTTTTTTCTGACGTCTTAAGTGACTTTCTAGAATTTCATGGAACAGCTGAGGGCCTTGAGCACTTAAATGTCAGAAGTTTTGTTATTAAAAGGAAGCAATGGTTTTCTGGAGGTAGAAAAGATCAAGGTTTAGTTAAGCAGTAATTGATAACAGTAGTTAAAGGCACAGGCATTTTTATTTATATGTCAGTGTTTGAATTCCTTTAAATATTTCTATATAGTTTCTCTTCCACAAATACATTTATACTTCATAATTAATATAGAATTAATTCACTTATAAGATTAACTTATTGAATTTTATGTTTTATAGAAAAAGTAAAAGGATGAGTCAACTTTTATCTTCCTTTTCAGTTATCTGTAAAGTGGACCAATTCCCCCAAACTGGGGTATTTCTATTCACCTGAAGCAATTACATTTCAGAGTTTCCTTCTGGAAGGGGAGACTACATTTTTTTATGCTTTTATTTTGGCACCTTAGCAGGACTGGAAAATGACAGTAAATGTTTATTGAATGATACAGAGAGTTAATCTGTAATTCTAGCCTTATATTTCTCAATGTTAAATGGTACCAAGCTTCGTGAGAGTATGGATGCCCAGAACAATCACTTTACCTAGAGCAGTGGTTCTCAAAGTGTGGTCGTCATCAACAGCATCAGCATCATCTGGAGCTTGCTAGAAGTGGAAATTTTGGGGCTCCACAGCAGAGCTCTCTGGGGGTGAAGTCCACCACTCTGTATTTTAAGACCTTGAGGTGATTTTGATGCATGCTCAAGTTTGAGAGCTACTCGCCTAAAACAATAAAGGGAACCATAGAGAATCGTCAGGACTGGAAGCCAACGTACCTGGTCCAGCTACTCTTTTCCCAAAGGCTACGCGACCCTTTGCAAAGAGCAGTTATTTGGCTGGGTCTATCCTGAGTGTGGCTTTTTTAGTTAGCTGCAATTCTCCTTCCTGCCAGAGGAAATCTGAGCCGATGAAAACATTTCTCCCCACTGCTATTGTCTGCAGCTTTCAGTCAGTGGTTTTATTTCAGATATGTGTTTCCTTCTACATTGCCCGTTTGATACGGTACCAGGCTAATTAAGGAATTAGTATGTAGCATCCATTCTGGGGAGGTGTGTGATTCTTTTCCTGCATTCTGAGAACATTTTTGCAAACACTTTCTAGTTCATATTTTCTTTTTTTAATCAGGCAGAGACATTACAATTAAAATACCGTTAAAGTGATTACGGCAAGTATTGCAATAAGCATGTTTTTTAATTAAAGGAAGAAAGGGAGATGCATAAGCAGCATCAGCTAAAGGGGAAAATTTCACTCGATATCTATTTTAATTGAAATGACTAAGAAAAAAATCAGGAAAAGCAGCAACCTCAGCCTGTGTCTGTGTGTGTGTGTGTGTGTGTGTGTGTGTGTGGCTCACTCCCAGGTTGTTACGTTTAGGTGTTCTGGGCTTGATTAATTAGTAGCCAGCCAGAGAGCCCATTCCCTTTGCCCCCAGTCCTTACAGCCTGATTTATGCCTCACATCCTCCATGAATATGTGAGGGCTCAGGCATCTATTTCCTGAGCTGCTAGTGGATAGGATTATGGAGCGTGCACTAAGCTCTTGGGGGCTCTCGTTTGCCAGCCAAATTGATTTTCCGCCTCTCTGGCCGGGGACAAGCCCACCTCGAAGGCTTCCAGGCTCTGCTCCAGTGGATCAGGCACAAGTCTAATCCGGATCTTGCCAACGAAGGAAGCTGTGTGCATCCCCGTCACCATGCAGGCTTTAGGCGGTGACTGCCTTCCTGAAATGCCACTCTTCTTCACCTCCTGCAGACCCATGCCTCCACAGCAGCATGGTGCAGTGGAGTGCGGCAGTGTACCCTGACTGTGTCTCAGTCACGCAGCCAGCCCTGCTCATCCAGGCAGAGGAGGCTGTGTCCATCCTGAATGGATGGTCACCTAAAATTCCAGGGAAAGGGAATTCCACAGGCTCCCCTGTCTATTTGACTATTTAGTGCCTGGAAAGGTAAGCAGATAAAGACTTAAACCTTTTAAGGTCAGGCTGGGCATGACATTGATCGGGGTCCACTGGTGAGCTGCCAAATGATATTGGGGTGACTCTGAATAATAAAATAAATAGCTAGTGGACTGTGATACTTGGAGAAGTAGCCCTTGCCCTGAAAAAGGCTGTGCAGACCTGTTTTAAGGAATTATTCAGGGTTGACACAAAAAGCTGAATAAATGTTAATCAATAGAGATAAGCTGATTGGTAATTTATATCTAAAAATTTAGGTCATTCAAGTGTTAAGCAAATGAGTTATCTCATATGGGATATGGAGCAATCTAATTAATCCCTCCTGGGCTCTTGCCTTCATTCACCTCTGGCTTTCCCTTTGCTGAAAATGGGAGTCACTGTCCCCGGGTTCATTTTGTCACCTGGCACTTGTGTCCTAATGAAGCACACTCTTATTCTGCACCCTTTCTCCCATGAGCCTCCTGAAAATGACATTAAGGGCGTGCCATCTTCATCTACTGCCTTTGTAGTTCTCAAAGTCCTTTCCTGCAGCCCGCATCTGTGCAATCTTCCGATTCTGCTCACTCACCGCATGCTTTGACCCACCATGCTCAAGGATCTTGCAGCCTCCTTTCCTTATTTTAGGCTTTAAATATTAATATTTGACAGTTCGTTCCCCTCATCTTTCTTCTGTATTCCCTCTACATGTTCTCCTAGAGAGACCTCATTCACTTCTTGAACTTTGACTCCTTATTATTCAACAAAGATTTAGTGAGTGTTTCCAAATGTATCTGTGCCCAGGCACTAGGCAAAAGGTCTATGGCTGTGAATGAAATGGACCCAGATTCTTGCTCTCATGAAGTTTATTTCTATAAGGAAAACAGTCAAGATACACACATGCATCCACACACACATATGATTTTATGTATGTACCTTACTTGACTGTTTTCCTTATAGAAATAAATATATAGTCACTAGATATATATTAAATATATATCTAGTGACTATATATTTATTTAATATGTATTTATAAATATATGTATTTTCCTTATAGAAATACATGTATTTATATTTTTTGCTGAGCAGCAGGGAGAAAAATGCAGCAGGAAAGGTGGAGAGGGCGTTTGATGGGATTTGCACACAGTGAGGACAAAGGCTACTAGGGCAGGGACAGCAAGAAGGTCAGTGCAGTAGCAGGGTTGTGAGCCAGGAAGAGTAGAGAGAGAGTGAGTCATAGACTCACTGTGGGGTTGGGTAGGCTTCACCTCTGAGTGTGCTGGGAGCCATTGGAGATGGAGCAGAGTGGCCACGTGATATGGTTTACACACAAAATAAAAATCACACTGGGTGCTGTTTTGAGAGCAGGCCATGGGGTGGGGACAAGGGCAGAAGCAGGGAACTGAATTAGGAGACAGTTATAATAATCCAGGGCTGAGCTGAGAGTGACTTAGACCCCCGAGGTAGATGTGAAGTGGTTGGATCGGGGGGGATATTTTGAAGGAAAAATTTCCTGAAAGATTAGTTGTGTTGTGAGAGGTAGAGAAAGTTGACGGTAGTCTGGATGGCTTTGAATGCAGCCTACAACAAATTCGTAAACTTTCTTAAAACATTATGAGATTTTTTTTTTTGCAAACTTTTATTTAGCTCCTCAGCTATTGTTAGTGTTAGTGTATTTTATGTGTGGCCCAACACAGTTCTTCCAGTGTGGCCAAGGGAAGCCAAAAGGTTGGACACCCCTGTTCTAGAGGCTTTCGACTAAGCAATACAAAGAATGGAATTGCCGTTTACAGAGGTGGGAAGGGCTGTGAAGACCTGTGGGGTGAGACGAGGAGTCATTTTGCGGGTATGCTAAGTTGGGAAGCCTAGGAGACATCTAAGTAGAGATGTTGAGTAGGCGGTTGGGTATATGAGTCTTGCACTGAGGGCATAGGTGGGCTTTGGAGATACAAATTTGGGAGTCGGCAGCCATTAGCACATGATGACATTTAAAACCTTAAGATGAGACAACCAAGGTAGTGTTCATAAAATGGTAAGAAAAATGGTTGAGGGACTGAGTCACTGGATACTCCAAATGTTAGTGGTTGGGACAATCAGAAGGAATCAGATCACGGGGGCTGGAGGGGAAGCTTGGGAGGTAGGAGGAGAGGTCTAAGGACACACTGCTCGGCAAGGGAAGGGAAGGGCTTACACGGAAGGTATGACCCAATGTGTCCAGTGCTGCTGGTCCCTCGGGAAAGGTGAGGACTGAGCGCCAAGCTTTGGATTCGTCACTGTGGTCACCTTTTGTGCATATGACAGGACCAGTTTGGTGGGGTGGTCAGGCAAGGTCCAAATGGCGGTGTGTGCGTGCGTGTGTGTGAGTGTGTGTGTGCATGTGCATGAGTGTGTGTGCATGTGCGTGTGTGTGTGCATGTGTGTGTGTGAGTGTGCGTGTGTGTGCGTGTGTGTGTGCGCGTGTGTGTGCGTGTGTGTGTGTATGTGTGTGTGTGCATGTGTGCGTGTGTGTGTGCGTGTGTGTGCGTGTGTGTGCGCGTGTGTGTGTGTGCATGTGTGCGTGCGTGTGTGAGTGCGTGTGCGCGCACGTGTGCATGTGTGTGAGTGTGTGGTGGGGGAGGTGGTTCAAGAGAATGGAGGGAAAGAACTGAAGATAGACAGTTTAATAATCTCTTTTGAAGAGTCTTATTAAATGGCAACACATTTATTCAGGGTCTGGCAGTAATAATGCTCCTTTCTTATGGACATGTGTTCGTAAACTATGGAACACAAAGGTGACTACGACAACACGCCTGTTTATACTATAGTACTTAAAGAAAGGGCGTTACTTCTGCCAGACCCTGTATTCTAAATTTTTCTGTAAGGGCAAAAATAGCTAAAACTGTGTATTTATTTTTCTTAAAAATAAACACAACAAATCCTTTTGTGGTTATTATGGAGGATGGCTAATTGCAGGGTTAGCCAAAAATGGGTTTTGATGTACTTTGCAAAACATTAGCTAGCTGCTAAAAGTCTCTTTTACTTCCCTTTAAAAGAAATAAGAGAGATGTTTAATGGAAAGAAGTAATTACATGTAAAAATTTGTGTTAATTGATTTATTTTAGAAGGGAAGTAACAATAATGATGGTTGATTGGTTTTTATAAAATTACCCAAGGTCACTTGTGGGCCATACTCAGGTTTCATGAACAATCATAACAAGCAATTTAAGGGTCACGGCCAAAGGCTGATTTCAGCCACGCTCTTTATTTCAGCTTGCAGAAAAGGGGGCTAGCTCTGTAAATGGGAGAAATAAAGTCCGCCCACTCCCCTTCCATACTGAAGTCACGGTCCTTTAAGGCAGCCCACTGTACATGTGTTAGAAGATAATAAAGTATGAAGATGAAACACTTGGGGCCTTGGCACAGAGCTAGCACTCGTTCACACTAAGAAATTTTCACGTTGATTATCACTTAGGATTATTTTAATAAAAAAAGCTGAATTCCTTATCAAAGTCTTTTCTTAATTTACCTTCATGTTCATACATTTGCTGCTGATACAGTGAGGAGGGAATGCTTTTTAGCAGAGACTAGTGAATATCCTACTAATGAATTAGTCCTGTTTCTAGTACTGCTGCCAACACAAATTATTCATTTTTTTTGGGCTGAGCTTTACTCCCTTCATTAATGTCATTATTAGTTCCTGTCAGTAAGTGACATTTTAAAATTTCTATCAGTTTGTTTCAGTGTATTTAATATTTTGCTTGATGGTACAAGGGACAAAGCCTAGGTCTATATATTTACACACTAATCCTTATAATCTGTCTCAAATCCATTTTGGAGTGAGGCAAGGTATATCTACATTAACAAAATTAAAATAAATCATATATAAACAAGCCATAGGCAAATCTACTTAGGTTAACACATGTTATTTCCTTAAGTATACCTATGATAACAAATCTAATTAATAAAAAAGCTACCTGGGAGGCTTTGTGGAAGTTGATAGGAAAAGAGTTTCTCTGTCATGTGGTCCTGGGTTCTAATGTTTCCTCTTCCTGGACTGCACTGAAAAAGAAATTAGCCTTTTGTAACCCAGTCTCTGCTTTACAAAATATCAACCTCATAGTTCTGTTTCAAAGGTCATTTCAGACAACAGATCTAAAGATTTTGGTGCATGATAGGTAATTAATAAATGTTAATTCCCTCTTATTTAAATTCTCGACTGTGCATGTAGTATCTTTTTCAAACAAAATTCAAAAAATTCAAAATGCAAACAATTCAAGATTCAAAAAAAAAATTTCACTGCAGCATAGGTGGTCATGAAAACATGGGTGCCATATCTCTATCAGTGTTAAATGCACACCTGACTGTAGATGTCAGACGTCCCAGAGCTAGCAGCGTCTTCAGTGAACACTAGATTCTACTCGCCACTTCACTGATGAGGAAAGGGACCATCCTTAGGCACTGCATAGGACTTACTTGGCAACTGAGTAATCTGAGGCCCAGCAATTGTATGGGCCCTACTGAGCGTCCTTCTGCGGCCAATAGGGGAGTTAGGACAGGAACCTTGATTCCAGCCTCCCACTTGCTCATCAAGGTCAGTTCAGATTTCCTGACTTTTTATAATGGAGGAAGTGTGCTGTGCGAATCCATGGTCCACCAGCTGAAGATAATTACTTGGGACTTTAATCACATGTGTCTGCGAGTGAACAAAAGTTTAGTAAACATAACAATTTGACCTTTAGCCCAGGTCACATTCCCCACCCCTCACCCCCTGTTCACAGCAGGAATCATTATCACAATTGCATTTCCAATGATTATTCTTGTCATTGCAATGACAGTGGAAGGGAAAATGAATTCCTAGTAGGTCCTTTAGAAGTCTGGTAAGCAGTGTGGTGCCACTCTAATATTAAACCTGTAGATCCAAGGGATACTTTCTTGCTTCTTAGATTGTTTACTGTAGGGAATGCTCTATGTGCCATATTTCAAAACAAAAGCCAGGACTACGTGTTGGAAGAGTGTGGTCTAGTAGTGCTGAAGTGATGGAGAACTGTGGAAATAAAGCAGTAATAGCAGTAATGGGAGGAATAAAGATGAGTGTGATGATTCAGCAGATATTATGAAGTGTCTAGTCGGTGTCAGAGCCAAGACCAGGAACCCACAAACACAATCTCATGGAATCTCACCATAATTCTCTGAAGGAAGAACTTTCCCCATGCACAATTTACAGAGAAATTGGATACTCATGTGGGGGCTGTTGTTCCAAATTGTGGCTGAAAGGAAAGAGCACTTTAAGAAGTGAGCCCAATTAAATATCCTGTGAGAGTTACTGGTGGAAGTGGCTTGGGTTTTAGGATTGAAGGCTAGAAGACTTGGTGAAGGGAGCCAAGGAAATGTGAAGACAAATGTTACAAAGAAGGTCAGGGAAGAAGGATCCTCCACATTTGACTATTGGGTCAGATAGTTATTGATCACTATCTCTGCACTAATGGCGATAAACAAAACTGATTAAAGCCAGGTTAGCCATATTCTTCTCTCCCTTTCATTCCTCCAGTACATGTTTAAAAACTTCCAATTGTGATTTTGGGAAAGCGACAACAATTCAACTCAGTAATTCAGCACATTGTATTTAAGACTAAATTCAGCAGATGAGGAGTCTGCTCTTTATGGCTCCCCACCAAAGGCCTCCTTATCATAGTAGAATCTGCCTTTGGAGCCATTTCTAACATCTGGTCCTCTCCTTTGCCTACTTGTAGATCATTGAAATGTATGGCCTTATAAATTAAATGTGATAACATTCTTCCTGAGAAAATGGGCATGAGAGAGAGTATATGTATGTATGTCCACAAGGAAATAAATTTAGGTACTTAAACCAGATTTTCTAAAAAAGATACAACCATTTATTCATTTACTCAACAATTATCTATTAAGTGCCAATTGCCCATCAGTCACTGTTCTAGACATAGAGAATATAGAATACCATCCATGTTGTTGCAATGTCAAGATTTTGTTCTTTTTATGGCTGAGTAATATTCCATTGAATATATGTGTCACTTCTTTTTAAAAAGATTTTTAGTAAAATATAGTTAATATACAATATTATATTAACCCTACCAGACCTGAGGCCCTGAACCTAACTGTCCCCTATACCTGGACTCCTGAGCATTAAAGAGAAAAAACCAACATGATATAGAAAAATGTTAGTTACATGCAAACAAATGGTTAGAATAAGATGGAACTTGGAAACATTGTAGAAAATAGGTCTACCTTTCATTTCGAAAATTAGGTACAGCAGTGTAGTGGCAGATTCGGAAATTACTGAAAAATCGGTACAGCGGTCTGGTAGGGTTAAAGAGGTACATCATAGTTATTCAACATTTACACACCCAAAGAAGTGATCACCATGATAAGTCCAGCAACTACCCTATATCACACAATGCTATCACAGTATTACTGACTGTTTTTCCTATGCTGTATATTATAGCCCCAAGACTTATTTGTTTTATACCTAGAAATTTGAAGCTCTTATTTCCCTTCACATTCCCCCCCTTTTTCAATTACAGTTGACATTCAATATTATTTCATATTAATTTTAGATATATAGCGTAGTGGTTAAACATTTATATAATTTAAGAAGTAATCCTCCTAACGAGTCTAGTACTCACCTTGCACCGCACATCATTATTACTGTATTATTGACTATATTCCCTATGCTTTACTTTACATTCCCATGACTATTTTGTAACTATCAATTTGTACTTATTAATTCCTTCACTGTTTTTACCCACACCCAACCCTCCTCCCATCTCACAACCATCAATATATTCTCTGTATATATGAGCTTGTTTTTGTTTAATTTGTTTATTTACTATTTTTCTTTAGATTTTTCTTATAAATGAAATCATCTGACATTTGTCTGTCTCTGATTTATTGCACAAAGCACAATAACATTTAGGTCCATCCATATTGTTGCAGATGGCAAGCTTTACTTCCTTTTCTATGGCTAAGTAAATTGTATATATGTACCAACTTCTCTTTATCCATTCATTCATTCAGGGACAACTAGGCTGCCTCCACATCTTGGCTATTGTAAATAGTGTTGCAATGAACATATGAAGGCACATGTCCCATTGAAGTAGTATTTTGGGTTTCTTTGGATAAATTACCCAGATGTAGAATTACTGGGTCCTTCTTGTCTCTTGCCTTTGTTGCAAAGTCTACTTTGGTGTAAGTGTTGCTACTCAGCTTTTTTGTTTGTTTCCATTTTCATGAAATAGCTTTTTCCATCCCTTTACTTTCAGTCTATGTGTGTCTTATGACCTGAAGTGAGTCTCTTGTAGGCAGCATATGTAAGGATCCTATTTTCTTTTCCATTCAGCCACCCTGTGTTTTTTGATTGAAGCATTTGATTCATTTACATTGAAAATAATTGTTGATAGATAGGTAATTATTGCCATTTTATTACTCATATTATTGAATATGTGTTTGTGTGTGTGTCTGTGTGTGTATGTGTGTATATGTCTTAAAGAAGTCCCTTTAACATTCCTTGTAATACTGGTTTGGTGGTGATGAGTTCCTTTAGCTTTTTCTTATCTGGGATATTCTTTATTTGTTCTTCAATATTACATGATAGATTTGCTGAGTAGAATAATCTTGCTTGTAAGTCCTCGCTTTATAACATTTTCAGTATTTTGTGCCAGTCCTTCTGGCCTGCAAAGTTTTTGTTGAGAAAGCAGCTGACAGTCTTATGGGTGCTTCCTTGTGGTAACTACTTTTCTCTTGCTGCTTTTAAGATTCTCTCTTTGTTGTTAACCTTTGGCATTTTAATTATGATGTGTCTTGGTATAGGCCTCTTCGGTTTTTCTTGTTAGAGATACTCTGTGCTTCCTAGGCTTTAAAGTCTATTTCATTTCACAGGTTAAGGAAGTTTCCTGTCATTATTTTTTCAAATAGGTTTTTAATACCTTTCTTTATCTCTTCTCCTGGTACCCCTATGATGTGAATGTTGGTATGTTTGATGTTGACCCAGAGGTTCTAAACTAACATCACTTTTTGGATTCTCTTTTCTTTTTGCTGTTCTGATTGGGTGTTTTTTGCTACCTTATCTTCTAAATTGCTAATTTGATCTTCTGCTTCATTTAATCTAGATTTCCTCTAATATATTCTT